>JAUESI010000028.1:3253741-3282644 GCA_032275145.1 Synergus laeviventris | reverse complement strand
TTATTATTATTATTGTCAGTTTTGAAAATTAATTTAAATTTAATTACTCGAAAAGAAAATTGAAATAAACAAATTATACAAAATTTAAATCATTATCTGAAAAATCGGATTTACTACTTTTTGATGAAAAAATCTTTATTGAAGGTCGTAGGCTTGAACCATTAACTTTAAGTCTCTAAGGAATTGCGTATGGGATCGTTAACTGGTTAATGCCACAAGAGTGACCGCAAAACGTCGCTTAAATAGCATGCAGTTAATCAATTCCATGTGCACCATGCATTCCAGGTAGTAGTACCATTCTCTTTGATTCTAACTCACAGGTGTGGATTATACGTTTTTCTAGGGCCCCAATATCCATAAAGAACTATTTCCTAATTTATAAACATTTAAAAAATATTTACGGTAAATAATAAATTAAGATTTAAACATACTTTAAATTTCAAATTCAACAAATACAAAGATTCAAATATTGAAAGTTGATAATAATCTAATTTTGGATGCAAGAAAATTCGGAAAAACCTTTACAATAATATACGTTTACAATAATAAATATTTTTCTCTAAAAGTAGGCCTCTTATGGTAATTACGACATGCTTTTAATATTAAAACAAAAAATTTCTGTAATTTGGACAATATCAACATTTTTGAGTGAAATTTAAAAAAATCTTTATAAAACATTTTTTTAGTTTATAGTTAAGTCCCTGGATTGGTGCCCTCATATTCTCATAGGACGATTCTCTTGTTTGAAGCGTGTGAATAAATAACGATGCCATAATTTTATATGCCTCGCTTCTATCGTGGAAAGCATATGTAAGACTTTTCATTTTCTTTGGATGACATATAAGTCCTTTAGAATCTTGATAGCGTAGTTTAGTCTTAAGTTAGTTCAAAGGAACGCGAGATATGCACATGGTGGGATTGAATTCACTTTTTTATTTCACGATTGAAAGTGGAACGCTCTCCAGAGACCACAAATTCGATTTTTATTTCACTCTTTCATCATTGATACTGCAAGAAATCTATCTTCACTTTCCACCATCACCCTTTCTTTTCCATTCTATTATAAAAAAATAATTGGTTAATCAAGTCTTTCTACTTTACTTTTCCTCATTTTCTAGATACATATTCTAATAATTTAGTAAACTCAAGACATTTTTTTTACAGAAATACGAAAGCTGTTATCCTCTTATACATTTAGGTCGAATTTTTTGTATTAACGCTTCGAAAAGGTTGAATATTTTTAGATGAAATAGAAATAGATTCCAATTTTAAACTGTACATTTTTTTTCCATACCAAGTGATTTTCCAGGCCCCATTAGAACCCAATCAGCAGAGCTACCAGCTAATCCATGTTGAAGAAAAACAGGTTTTTTATGGTTTTGTTGACCATATTTGCTATTTCGTCCGGTGGGGATTCGATGCAGTTCCAAAATGTAGCCATCCCTCGTTACAACTGTGTGAACCTCCACAGGATATCCACTTTTTCGTATTAGACTTGGCTGAAGCAAAAGGATTTTATTAAAGGTAAATCAATTTTAATATTCAAACAATTAACTAATTCAATTTATTTTCTAGGATCTAAGAAAATCGTTTGGGTTTCAGGGGGTTCCTCACTCTCACCAGAAAATGTTCAATTGCCTTCTTGCACCAGAAGAAGCCTTCTTAAATTTAAAATGCACGTCAAATTAGAAGATCATAAATTTAAAAGACTTTTAATAAAGTTATAAATTGCTATAATTTAAAGACGTTTGAACTTTTATTTTATTTTAAATCTGAAATTGAAAGTTATAACTTTAATATTATTTTGTAAATTAAAAAACTTTCGAACTTGACAGAAAATCTTAATATAAAAATATAACAGTTTTCAATTTTATGATTCTCTACTAACCATCGAGTTGACTAAAAACTACAATTTTATATTTCACTTTTAAATTTCTCATTTTTAAATTACCACACACACACAATTTTCGAAAACGAGTTCATTTTTCCTAAAAAAAAAAAAATAAATAAAAGAAAAACATTAAACGAAACACCCATGAGTTCTGCGATTAAGACTCAACACATACAGAAAACGTTGGCGCGAATCATTCGAACGTGAGTTGGGTTCTTAAGTACATTAAATACTATTTTTCTCGGCAAGCGGGACTTACAGTCTTGGTATCAATATCTCGAATGGTATCAAAGTTTGAAAATCCAGATTGAAGATGGAAACTCAAAAATACCAGAAGGAGAATTCTTCTAAGTGGTTGAAACGACATTGTAGAATTTATAATTAACGATGTTAAAAATGTATAAATTTGTAATAATTTACTATTTAAAACTTACAATTTGTAATTTACTATTTATGAATTTTAAACATAATTTAGAATGAAGAGTAATAAACAAATTCGCTAATTCGATCAGCGTTCCTTATACAACTAACGTAATATAGTACGTAGCGCACTGGAGACGTTTTACAAATCACTCGTTATTTCCGATTAATATCCAAGCTTTACCCCACCATAATCCTTCCGGTCGTTTACCCGCAGAGATTCCGTGAACGGGCAAGTCGAAGGACATAAAATCCTCGAAACGCAGCTGGAAAAATCGGCCACGGTCTTTCGATCATTGAGCACAAGAATCTTTCCTTTTACTCACTTTTTACACACATTTTTCTTCATCCATCCTAGAACAGATTAAATTTAATGCATTCAACTTTTCTCCTTATTCTACTTATTTTACACTACTCAAAAATCTATTTACTATTTTCTACTCACTACTCATTGTAGGTTTAGCCTTACATTTAGTTCAAAAGTCTATTTTATTAGCTCTAAGTATTACAGGATTACTAAAAAAAAATCACTAAAGAAAAAATATATATCGAGAGACAATAGAGAAAAATCAAAGAAAACTTGTAATTTATAAATATAGGGAGTGATGTAATTGAGTTTGCGTAAGTTAACTTTAATCCGAGCTGTGGGAAATTGGGCATGAAAAGATAATCGATTAATTTATATTATCATTAGTTGATTCACTTTTAAATTTACGAAATTTAATCAATTATCCAGAATGTATAAGGAATATTGTAAGAACTAAGAATTAACATGTAGGTGTCTAATCTTAATTTACTCTGAAAATACTTTCTTTGCAATAAATTGTAAATCTTCCTGTCATCAAAAACTGAGCAATAGTACAATATATATTGTTTGCCCCTTAAAAAATATTACATTTCTGTAATAATAAAAAATACTCAACATAATACTTGGAAAATAGTATAAATTCAGAGTGTAACTTGAATTTTTTTTAAATTAGAAATTGATTTTTCTATTATAAATTTATATAAATAAAAAAAAATATGTACTTATGTCATCTCAATTATCTGTGGGCGAGGTTCGAAACTAGCCGGTTTAGAAACATTTTAATTCTAAGCCTAAAATGAAGGTCAGAATCAAAGTCTATACGTATACATATTACACATTTATCATATTTATTCTGAAGAAAAAGTCTAAACTGATTGGGCTAGTGGTCTAACTATACATATTATGTAATCTTCTAATTTTCGAGTGGTATTATAGTTTGGAATGCCGTGAAGGTAGTACTTCAACAAAATTTCCAGGATTTTTAGAAACTTCGGCGGTAATAAATACCAGGTTTGTTATCAGACTTTGTTTTCAAATAAGGGTTTTTGTTAGAAGTTTTGTTTTAAAATAATTAATAAATAGTTATATGGGTATATAAGCTGAAATTTGAAAGTGTAAAATGCAGCAACGAAAACTCTTCACATGACAAGGTCTCGATTGCTTCACTGTTTCCCGCGAGATAACATTCAAACGCATATTTAGGTAACTTTGTTTTTAATTAATTTAAATGCACCAGAATTATATTAAACATTCTTCACTTATCTCTAGATATATTTGCCCATGACAATACATTTTTATTATCGTTAAATTTAAAAGAGTTAATTTGTGCATTAATGAGCACAGGGTCAAATATTCATTTAATAGAATAAATTAAATTCATTTCAATTAAACTTAAAAAAAAATTCTGTGCTGATAAAATATCAATTTTTCAAAACAAGGACCAAGAACGATGATATTTTTAGTGCCTTTTTTTGTTTTATCAATATTTTCTTACAAGAAAGAAATTATTAGAATCATTCATTTTTAAATAACTTGAGTAATGAGTGTAACATTAGTTGAAAAGTTGGATAGCTATAAATATTATATAATATTCATTTTTTCTACTAGATCATGAGATAGGTAATTAACTGTTCATTTTTGTACCTTCATATCTAAGATTACGTATTAACTTATCATTTTTAGATATGATGACTAAAATCATAAAAAACAGCCTACAGACATAAACTTTTATCTCAGTCTTTAACTAGAGTTTCTCCTTATTTTATTTAGAAAAACTATAAGAGACCGTTAAAAAGTATTTTCAAAATAATTTTATAAACAGTTGAAATGATGATTTAACACTATTATTGGTCAAAATTTTTGAGTGCGCTGCTTAAGTTTTAGAAGAGCTTTCCTTTTAATAAAATTGAAAGTGAAGCTTTAGATTTTAAAGTTATTTAAAAATTACAGAAAAAATTACATACATTTTTAATTAAAAAGTGAAAAATGAACCTAATCGGTGTGACGTTGGCATTTTTGATCCTTTACACTTCGTCGATGGAGGGATACCGAATTCTGGGCATTTTTCCGTTTGCAGCGAAGAGTCACAATATCTTTTTAGAGAGTTTGATGAAAGGTTTGGCCAGACGTGGTCACCAAGTAGATGTTATATCACACTACGAAATCAAAAATCCTCCTGAAAATTATAAAACGATATTAGATTTAAGCAAGATTAAAAAACAAGATATCGTTGAAATACCGATTGACGACGTGTTCATTTTTAAAAACACGTTTTTCAAAACATTAATCAATGACTATGGAAATGATTTGTGTGATTTGATGGGCCAAGAAGAAATGCAAAGGATTTTTCAAAATGCATCTAAAGAACATTCTTATGATCTCGTCGTTAGTGAGGTAATTTTAATTATTATCATTAATTAATTAATTAATTAATTTAAGAACTTATTTTTTCAACTTTTATAATACATACTTACTTCGTTACAAGTGATTTTGATTTATCGAGCAGACTTAATTATCAGATAAGGAAGAAACATAGTACTTCAATTCAGCAAAGATTAAAAGTATGAATCTTTTAAAAAATTATTACATTTTTTTCAACATTTAAATTTGGACTCCTCTACATTCTAAAAATAGTTTACTTTCATTTTAAAGACTTTTAAAGTAGAAAATATTCCTTATTTTGAAGTTTTTAATTATTAAACGTTTAAAGCAATTCCAGACTTCAAATTTTATTTATACTATTTTTTCCATATTAATTGGGTATAAAATATTAAAGAAAAATTTTACCTTTTCAGTTCTTTGGAGCGACTTGTTACTTTGGATTAGGTCATTTTCTAAAAGTTCCTACCATAGGAGCTCTTTCTTTTCTCGAAACTAGTTGGGCATCCGTCAGTATTGGAACCCCACTATCCACAACTTTTTTTCCAAGTAACATTTTGGACATCAGCGAAATAAAAACATTTTCACATCGTCTGACAAATACCATTATGAGATATTTTAGCCTAATAATGTTTTACTACTACACTGAAAATCGACAGACTGAAGCAATGAGAAAATATTTAAGTCCTGATATGCCTTCCATCAGAGAAGTCGAAAATAATGTATCTCTCCTCATAACTAACACTCATCATTCTTTCTTTGGACCCAGACCCACCACAACAGCTCATATTGAAGTCGGAGGTCTTCATATTTCTGAAAATGAAGCACAATTCACTCCAGTATGATACGAATTCAATTTCAATTGGACTTTTACACCTTTTGATAAGACTGTTTTAAGAATTTTGAAAAAAATAATTTATTATATTTTTTCAGGAATTGAAAAAATGGATGGATGAAAGTAAACATGGAGTAGTCTACTTCACTTTCGGATCTTTAGTTCTTTTAGAAACTTTACCAAGGGATTTAATACTTTCGATGTATTCTTCTTTTTCAAAAATAGCGCCAGTGAGAGTATTAATGAAAGTTACGGATGTTAATAAACTCCCTCCAGGACTTCCTGAGAATGTTAACACTGTATCCTGGCTTCCACAAATTCCTATCCTAGGTAATATTGAAAAAACTTAAATTGTACAATTTCATCGTATTTTGGAAATTATAAATCTAATTTATCTTTCTCGTAGGCCACAACAACACACGAGCTTTTATAACACACTGTGGCCTTTTGGGGCTCCAGGAATCGCTTTATTTTGGTGTTCCAATAATCGGAATTCCACTCCATACGGATCAATTTCGAAATGTGCAAATTTTCGTGATGAAAAATATGGGGATACGAATTGATTACAAGAATATTGGAAAAGATAGTTTGGATAATGCTTTGGATCAAATTCTAAATAATTCTACATACAGGTAAAATTTGTTTAAAGGCTTTTTCGAAATTTTAAAATACGAACATTTAAAATTCTTATTTTTTGAAATTACAGAGAGGCCGCAAAATACGAATCGAAACTGTTTCGTGATAGACCGATGAGTGCGATGGACACTGCAGTTTTTTGGGTCGAATATATTTTGAGAAATGACGATAAGGCTTTAAAATCTCCAGTCGTAAATTTAAGCTGGTGGCAAGTTCAACTTTTGGACGTATATGCATTTTTATTAACCGCGACTGTTTTAATAATCTTCGCAATTAAAATTATTCTACAATTTGTTCTTCGAAAACTTCGACTCGACAAAATGGGTTTCCAACTATTGGCTTTCTTCAAAATTCGATACCAAAAACCTGTTACGAATGAAAAACTAAAGGATTCATAAGCTAAAAGTTAGATATATAATCAGCAGCAAATTGTCGTACATGATAGTGTTTATTGAATTTCTTCTTATTATAAAGTATAATTCAGAGGCAGCAACTAGAATAAGATTTGTAATTTGTAGAGAACAATTTCTTAGAAAAGTAAAAATCTATTTTCATTCTTTTTAGCTTAATATTCTACAATTCTATTATTATATTACTCCTGAAACAGGCAGTTTTTAATGGCCAATAATTCAAAGTTTTAAACTTATTGAAAATTTAATTAATTATGGAGTTACTGTTCGTTTTTGATTCTAGATTAAACAATTTGGAAATCTTCTTTTTGGTAGAAACTAGAAGTAAAACGGCTGATGAAAGTATAATAATGGACATTAATGCAATATGCAGTACATTAAAAACTAAATTAATGTTTAATAGAGATGAAGTAAATTTATGTGAATCAACACACGTTGTATTTTAATTGATGTAAAACATTTTCTTCTCGACATATAGCTCAAGGGAGAGAATCAAGATCTTCGATGGCTCTGAGAAAAAAAATATGTAAAATATTTTCTATTTTATAATTTTTGGAGAAAGAACTATGGAAGAGCAAGAACTACCATTTAAAATTAGTCGAGACCAGCGTCGTCGCTGGGGGCAGACGGTTTTGGATGTGTTGCTCCGGCTTCTGGCCCTGCTCCTGGAAATCCTGGCATTCCTCCCATCATTCCTGTGAATCCATCCATGCCTGCTAAGCCACCCATGCGTCCTAAGCCACCCATGCCTCCTAAACCACCCATGCCTCCTAAGCCACCCATGCCTCCTAAACCACCCATGCCTCCAGCGCCCGCGAATTTTGAGGCGACTTTATTTATCAAAGCCATAATTTTTGGTTTGTTTTGATATTTAAGCATGTTGGCCGGATTAGATGAAATGTCTTTAAAGGCCTCAGCTACCTCCGGATCCTAGAAAAATAATTCTTTTTTTTAGTAACTGTAATTAAAAGTTTTTCAACATCTAAATTATTATCAATCTTATTTGAATCCTTCTCTAAATATTTTTCAAAATTCATACGAATTCAAAATTATTAAAAGGTCAAATTAAAATAACAGACCTTGAAAGCTTGTTGAACATCTGGGTCGTTCAAAAACTGATAAAAGTCTCCCATTTCAGGTGTACCACCAGCAGGAGTCGATTCTTTTTGTGAAGATCGAATGTCTTCCTCACGAGCTTTTGAAGCTTCCTTAGCTCGCTTCATTTTTTCCATTAGTTCTCGCTCCTTTTTCTCCAAATTTTTGCGCTCCTTCTTCCTCTTATGTTCCTTTATTTTCTTCGCCTGCAAAATAAATACCAACCAAGATAATAAGGTTCTGCTATATGAGTTGGAAATTTTTTTCTGATAAGAAATTAAGTTCCTATATTCAAAGAAAGAGTGCGCTTTTGTCCAGTTTATATTCAACAAAGTGCACCATGAAGTGCATTCCAAGGTTTTCGATAATTTTTATCCTCTCTAATTTTGTGGTAGAGAGCGAAGAATACAAAATTTTGGGAATATTTCCCAATCAAGAAATAAGTGATAATATTTTCAGTCAAGCGTTGATGAAAATTTTATTAAAAAGTGGACACCATGTGGATCTTATTTCTAATTTTGAATTAGAGAACAATTTTGAATCCGCAAATTATTCAAGGATTTTTAACTTGACTGAAATTTTTAATTTCGACTCGAGTTGGCTTTTAACTGATCCCAATTTTATAAAAGATCCGGTATGGTTTCTTTCTGAGAGAGGAAACTATTTTTGTAATTTAATGGCTCATGAAAAAATGCAAGAGCTTTTTGCGGAACTTAAAAAAAACTCCAAATACGACGTCATCATTATAGAGGTAAGTTTTAAAAGCAAAAATGTTTTAAACTGAACTTAGACTTATCACTAGATTTTTACCCTTTTATGTGTCAATAAGTATGAGTCTTATCTCAAAGTATCACGAGCAAACAGAAAATTTAAACTCGATATAATAATAGAATTTTCAATCTTCATTTTTATAATAATTTTATGCTTAATTTCAGACGTTTGAAGCGAATTGTTATATTGGCCTTGGACATTTTTTAAAAGTACCAGTCATAAAAATCTCAAATAATTTGAGATTTCCTTGGACAGAGGAATCGATTGGTAATCCAAAATCAACAGCTTATATTCCTAATTATTTATCAGGATTAACAGAAATAAATAATTTCTGGGACCGATTAAAAAACAGCTTCTCGACTCTTATTCAAAAATATAGATATTATATTTACATACAAAAACAGACTGAAATAATGAGAAATTATTTAAGACTTGATATTCCAGATATTAGAGAAGTTGAAGAAAGTGTTGCTCTGACTTTAGTGAATTCTCATTATAGCTTGGAGGGAATTAGACCATTGACTTCTGCTTTCATTGAAGTCGGAGGATTACATATTTTTGAAGATGAAACCCACCTAAGAATGGTAAGATTTTATTCAAAAAGAACATGCAGATTAGAAATTCTAAATTTTCATTATTAAATTTTTAATATTTCTTACAAATTCAATTAAGGATCTCAAGAAGTGGATGGACGAAAGTTCCCACGGCGTTGTATACTTTAATCTAGGATTAGAGTTGACTATAGAAGCCTTACCAAAAAAAGTTATCAATATTTTATTTGCATCCTTTGCAAAAATAAATCCTGTCAGAGTATTAATGAGAGTGAAAGACGCTAAAAAACTTCCTCTAGAAATTCCGAGGAATATAAAAATTTTAAAATCGATTCCACAAATTCCCGTTTTAGGTAAATTATGCATATACATGTGTTAATTTTAATTTTACTATCTCAGGATTACTAATTTTAATATAATTTTAATAGTCTCAATTTTTCTGAATAGCTCATCAAAATACTAAAGTTCTTACAATGCTCGGTAGAATTTCGGAAATACAAGAAGCTGTTCATTTTGGTATCCCGGTAATCGGAATACCAATTTCCTTTGATCAAATTCTCAATATCGAATATCTGGTTGAAAAAAAAGTGTCGATTCGAATAAATTTAAAAGATCTCAGTGAAAGGAAGATGAATGATGCATTGACATTAATATTAAAAGATCACATGTACAGGTAACAAAATCTTAATAAATTTTCAAATATTAATTATTAATTTCAATTTTCATTTTTCAGAGATTCAGCAAATAATCTATCTCACTTTTTTCGTGATCGTCCTCTAAATGCGAAGAAAACTGCGCTTTATTGGATCGAGTACATCCTAAAAAACAGACCAGAATCATTAAAATCACCTGCAGTTTTCCTGTCTTGGTATCAAATTGAACTTTTGGATGTATATTTGTTTTTGCTGTTTACGACTTTTCTAGTATTATATTTAACTATCTTTATTGCAAGAAAATTTGTTCACAAGGTTCGCAATTACACAACTCCTTGTATTAAAGAAGACTGAAATAATATTATTTCAATAAACTAAGATTTCTATATCCGTCACCAGGCGTGGGTTCTTACGATTCAAAAATATTTTTAAAATTTCAGTAAGATATCCTTGCATTTCTACTAAGTTTCAAACTTTTTCCTCTTAAAATCTTTTAAACAGGTATATCACAGAGGTAATTTTTCATGATGACGTTAACACGGCTGTCTTGTGGCGTATTGTGACTTCACGATATTACGAGCTTTTAATAGATCCTAAAGCAGCCTATTGGTCTCCAATGCATGCGCCAAATTCCGAAAGGTTAAATTTTCCAATTTCTATCATCTTGAAAAAACAAACTCATACACTTTTCAGGAAACAAGAGTGTGAATAGTAAATCCCTAATATCAAATTTCTCTATAATAAAATAATATACCAAATTAGGTAACCCTCCACAATTCAGAAATAGGACCTAACCTCGAATTTAGGTGTAGAAATAATTTCAGGGACAATAAATAAATATTGTGGAGAAACAAGCCTCTTTGAAGATTTGCGAAGAATATTTTTTAAATTATGATATTTATGAAGTATATATATACTAATCCATTAATTTAGTGCCTCGTAATTTAATGTCTTTAGGCAGAATAGGATACATCGAAGCCAAAGCCAAACTCAAAGGAGAGAGTGAGGGGAGGGAGGGAGGCTCGCTAAATCTTTAGGGCCACCTTATACGGCGGCGGCCCGGACGTCTAAATATAAAGGCGCCCGGCATCGCGACGCGGTCCTCTGTCCGACTCAAGATCCCGCAGAAAATCTCATCAAGATCCAAAGGGAACCGGTGCAATGATCTCCAATCCCAAATCAATCAATCTCCTAACTAAAAATCTCCCTAACTATTTTTTTTAATCTTCAAAGCTCTAACTAATTCCTTCAATTCTCTGGCTTTCCTTAAAAAGAAAAATCACTGCAAATTCAAATTTGAACCTTTAGAACATCCAAGGCGTTGGTGAACGTTCTAAAAACTTTCAAGTTTGGCGCCTTTAAAGTTTAGAGCCAACGATTTAAAGTGGCTTTTAGTTAGGATTCAAAGAACGCTAACAATGTGAAAGAGTTTCACCAACACTGAAATTTTAAAGGTTTAAATTTGAATTTTGTTCTGCTTTAATATTTTTTTTTCTAATATCGCTCTAATAAAAAAAATTAATTTAAATTGAAAGTCAAAAGAACCTATGGAATCGATGGATTCATCAAATATAATATTTACTGGAGGTATTTAGAATAACTAAGTTTTCCCTTCCAAGTGAAGACTGACATTTAGTGACGAATGTTTCTTCACAAGAGCAAGAACATGTGGGAGTTAATACATAAGGGGGCAAGGTCATCACTAAAATGAAAACTACACAATTCATAAATGTATCCGTATTTGAAAACACATGTCAATTTGTGGGAGAGCTGTAAAAAATATAAAAACTGTGATTGACAATTTTTAATTTTGAAAATAAAAAACAAACAAAAACAAAATCCGACCTATCAGAAAATTGACCAGTTCCTTTAGTTTTAGATTTCCGAAACAAGGTTTGGCACAATAAGACGACACTTTAAAATTCGCGACCAATTACCTATTTCAATTTACTGATTCTGTGTCGTAACGGACGATATCACACACTTCTAAATATTATCAAGGAAAAGGTAGCACTTTTTATTTACTTAAAGAAAATGAAGAGTTAAAAAATAGAACATTTTCTAGACGTATCTAATTATCCATAGTCATTTTTATTTAATGATCTCTGAATTACTTTAATATTTAAAATGTTCTCCATGTACTGAAACAAAATTGGGAATATCTAAGAGTAAAAGTCAAATCAAGTTTAAAGTAAAGATCTAGTGTGATTTTAAACTTGCAAATGGCTAGCCAGTCATGCATTCGTTCAAAGTGATGATGTTCTAAATCCCTATTTTTCAGACTTGACCGAAATATGTACCGGGCGTCACACCGAACCTATTCTCAGTGGACGCTGTTGCAAATATAGACACGCGGATGCTGAGATAAATCATCACAGAGAGAGAAAGATTCTCATCATATCATAACTTAATTTCCTTACAATTCTCATTTTTTTTAAATTAGGATTTCAATAAATTAATTTTCATCTTTAGAATATTTTGAATTCTAGAACCTCACTGCAAATCATATTGAAGTATTTTAAACTAAAAAGCTTAGAATTGGTTTGCTTTTTAATGGAAAACCTGAGCATGGCACTTCCTAGCTTTCTAGACTCAAACTCGTTAAAATTTCAAAACCTGCACCAGAATGAAGATCTTCAATCAATTCCACAAGCTTTTCTCAATCCAGTTCTCCAGGCATCCAACTCTCTAGCAACCTATCCATCCTCTCTCAGAAAACATCAACAAACCATCAAGATTAAGAGTCCCTCTTGAGGGTCAAGGCTTCGCCTTGAAGAGAAACCTTCTTAGGGCACCTGAGAAAATTCTTATCTGAATCGGGTGTAGTTCAGAAAACTTGGCTGTAGAAAAGAAGAGGAGCAAACGAGATGAAGAAGGAAGGACAAGAAGAGACATAGTAGAGCAGATGCTCTGATGCTGATGACGAGGTAGACTAAAAGTGAAGACTGAAGAGGGACCAGAGGGGCTGGCCGAGGTCCTCATCGCCGTCTCAGCGGCAGTTCCTCGCGAGTTGGAGCCGAATCCGAGTACCGCGACTAACAAGAGTGATAGAGGCTGCCAGCCTGGCTCATCGTGCAGTGCTTAGTGAAACGAAATGACGGGCTCGCGGGTGAGACCCGCGATCTTCGTGGGCCTCTTCCTGGGTCTCCTAGCTATTACCTTGCAGGGTAAGTTCAAAACTTCCAATTTCTTAAAAATCACCAAACATCATCAGCTAATGCTTCACTAATCTCTCAGTCATCAAGTAGAATTTTAATCCAGACCTTCCACAACCTTCCGTCTCCGATAACGTAATAAGACCCCTGAAAACATATCTGATTAGAAAGCAGCTTCCAGAATTGTCAATTTAACTTATCTGAATATTATCTTCGGGGTTGAAAGTAAACCCACGTCATGAAGTGTGGCGGTCACGCTTATTTTTATTTCGTTCCTCGTATCCAAATCTCGGTCAAGTGCGTTACGTAAACTTTGAAAAATGTTGGTAATTTTGTAGTTCTTAGAGTCCACCTGCCATCAAAAATCAAAAGGTATTGCGGGAAGCAAAATTTTAGGTTTTTAAATTAAAAAAAATTAAAAATTAAGATAGTTGGATTCACGAGTGGTCTTCACCCCCGGATCAGCGTCGCTTGTGTCGCTGACGAACAAGCAACGATCAGCCAACCAAGGTCAATGTTACGTAAGGTCTTAAGGCCTTCTTCAACGTCACTGCTTCCAACAGGATCGACCGCGTGATCGAGTAACGACCCCATCTCCCTATGTTTACTACCAATAATCTACCAATACTCAAATAATTTTTTCTTTTAATTAAATCTACAAATATTTCTAGAATTTATCGATAGTATAATTTAGATTCTCTAAATAATTAAATATTCAAGTCAGCTATTAATTTATTCTTCGAATTGAAGTTGGTAAATGCATTGATTTAAAAGCTCAAATATTTTAAATCGCTTTCTAAATCCGTTTGCACATCATAATAGAGATTTACAAATTTTAATAGCCTCAAAAATTGAGCATCTTGAATCAAAGTAGACACCAGAGATCTATCTTTAGTGGCTTGTACACTTGCCAAAAGATTATTCCAGTATTATCAGTTTTGTCAAAGTTAAACAATTTTTTAAATTGAACTGGTATTCAAATTTTCATTCATTAATCTTCAATATTTGATTGCAATTAAGTTTCATAGTAGATTCATTCTCTATTAACTCGTTAATCTTCTGGAAAAAAAAAACAAGTAAGAAGCTTTCTGCCCTCTGGATTTTTCTTCTTAAATGATTTCGATGAGAAAATGTCACTTGAAGATTGAAATAGAAGTTTTGATTTTCTTCTTCGTCTTCGGTTCTTCAATGCTCCATCATCCGCAAGGTCGTCGCTCGCAAGCCTTGGCATTAACGAAAAATCTCATGACTTCGAGTCTAACAGTGCCAGCTGAGTCGTGAAATGATCTAGGTCTAAAATAGTGAGGGTTCAATCCAAGATCATCGACTCAAGGGCAGTCATGGTGCACTCAAGTCTAAACTCTAAAGCAAGGTGCGATTTACTGATTCTTGACTGATGACAACAAGAAGGAGGCATTTCAAGATGTTAAGGCTCGCAGGTCATGCCAGAAATCTCGGACATTTGGCATCGACGTCGGCGACTCGTAGCGTTTGAATTCTTTCAACTGAGGGGGAAGGAACAATTTGTAAAGAATTCTTTTATTTAGGGAAGAAAACTATTATCCCCTGAAACAAAGTTCTAAAATTTAATATTTCATTTGTATTAATAATAAGTTTTTTCCATTTTAGAGTTTAATTATTCTGTTTCAAATTAGGATCAAATTCAGTATTTACTTTGGTTTAAAATAAAGTGTCTAAGATTAAGTCGAATATTTATTTTGAAGTCGTGTTTGTTTGGGCGTCCCTCTGTCTAGGAATTAATGAATATCTTTTTAATCTGTAGTCGATAAAAATACGATTCGTTCGCTCAATATATAAATATTTCAGTGCTCCCCTTGGTCCACAAGCCGCCTACCCGAAGTTAAACTTAGATTTCGGCCCCTTCCCAGGTACCACCCAGGAGTAAATCGACGTTTTCCTAGCCAAAATCTCGAATTTTCGCTGTTCGTATTAAAGGGTTGTGGAATTTTTTCCGTATCCTATTTTGAAGTAAAGAAAGTTGAAGGTCGAGATAGTATTTTCAGAGAAAGTATAAGTATTCCAAAAAATGATTCTCAATCCTATACATTTTTAACATTTGAAACCTTCTAAATTTAAATAATTAAAAAGCTTTCTAATTAGTCTTGGGTACATTTGAATTAGAAAATTTAATTTATTTTATTTTTCTCACTTTTGACGTTTTAAAGTTGGAAAGGTTCCAAATCATGTTTTGAATTTCAAGGGCTTTCAAATTGAAAGAATCTAAATTCAAATTTCATCAAATTGGTATAAAATAATTTCGGAATAAAGCCCTGTCTAAAAATTCGTTATATATTTGAAATTTTAAAAATTGTTCTTAAAAAATTATAAAATTCGAGGTTACTAAGCAATTTTCATTTTGATTAGAAGTCTACGAATTTATTCAGAAATTAAATCTGAAACGCAAAATTGGTATGAATTTGAATTTAAATATTAAATCTATGTATTTCAATATCTTGTATTAATATTTTAGGAGCGCAAGGTGAAGAGGAGGAGCTAGAGCCAGTTCCCTCGGAAGATTTATGTCGACCATACATCGAGAAGGCGCTAAAGGATCTCGGCACAGGTAATTCTTGACGTACTTCGAGTACTTGAGTGGAGCACAACGATCTTTAGAATGTTTCATTTGAAGGATCTCTCGAGCAGACCAGTGCCGAGGTCGAGGCTGGTGCAAGTGAAGACGGACCAGG
Organism: Synergus laeviventris; assembly: GCA_032275145.1. NCBI lineage: Eukaryota > Metazoa > Arthropoda > Insecta > Hymenoptera > Cynipidae > Synergus > Synergus laeviventris. Next base: position 3,266,833 of record JAUESI010000028.1, on the reverse strand, counting down.
GAAGGAAGTACCGAACGAGCAAGTAAGATTCACCAATTCAATCAATCAACCTTTCAGCTTTCATTAAATTACAAAATCTTTTTAGGAGTCTACAAAATCTCTTCAGATTAAAGCTAACTTCTTTTAGACGAGATACGATCTTTCTAAAACCAAAAGCTAGCTAGAGACTATAAACCTGAGAACAATCTTCAATTTTAATTTTAATAAAAAATATTTTCGATATTCTAAAATATTCTTTTTCTTCTGATTTGTCTCTCCCTCGGTGAGAAAATCTTCCACAGGGCGATGAACCAACGAGTAAAGAAGGTGGAGAAGATAAAACAGAAGAATCTCAGGAAGATGATCAAGACAGTATAGATGATGGAGACACTGTGGAGGTAACAAGTGAAGAGGTTCAAGGTCCGAATGACGAAAGTGCTGAAAAAAAAGAAAACGACTCCGCTGAGGAAGCCGAAGGCAAAGAAGCGGATGACGATAGTAACGAGATTGCTAGTAACGAAGCCGAACAGAAAGGTTCGTTAACAAGTTATTTTTTTAGTAAAAAGAAGATATCAAGGTTTCCAAATGCCGATGGAACTTTGTCAGTTAAATAAACTAAATTAAATCTCCAGATGAACTTGAAGCAGACGACAAAGCTGAGGAGAAAGACGAAGAATCCGTTGAAATGAATGTAGAAGATTCTAAAGAAGGTACTGAAGAGTCTAAAGAAGGTGCTGAAGATTCTAAAGAAGGTGCTGAAGAGTCTAAAGAAGGTGCTGAAGATTCTAAAGAAGGTGCTGAAGGTTCAAAAGAAGGTGCCGGAGATTCTACAGAAACATCTGATGCTGAGGTAGATTCCGGCGAGAAAGACAAAGAAGAATCTGGAGAGAAGAAAGATGATGATGCTGATCTGAAAGTAGATGATCAGGATGATTCCAAAATTGCTCCAGATTCTAAAGAAGCGGATTCAAAAGATGATGCCCCGAAAGATGAATCAGCTGCAAGTATAGAAGAAAAGACAAATGATTCTGAAGAAAAAGACAAAGATGGAAAATCAGAAGAAGGCGATCAAAAGTCTGAAGCTGAAGGAGAATCTAAAGATGAAGGAAGTAAAGAGGCTGCCGCGGATAGTAAAGAAGGCGAAGAGTCTGCAGATAGTGTAGAAGAAGCTAAAGATTCTAAAGAAGCTGAGGAATTTTCGAATGAAGAGGCTAAACGTCGAGTTCAAAGAGAAGCTGACGAAGAAGGCAATTCCGAAAGAGAGAAGTCTGATGAAGCAAAAGACCATGGTAAAAATTTTTAAAAAGAAATTGTTTTAACCTTTTTTTTAAAACTTTTAATTTCATTTTGTTTTTTCTTAGATGATGATGAAAGTTTAGAGACTGAATCAATGCCAGAAGAAGAGTTGATTCAGGAAATTGAAGTTCCTAAAAATCTGAGACCTCGTGAACACATTAACCAACTTTTGAAGTTAGACGAAGATAATGAAGAGAAAGAGAAAGCAATCGGAAAAGCGGCTGAAATAATTCTCAGGGATCTGAAAAGACTTTATGATACTGCAATCAAACCTTTGGAAACTTTGTACAAGTACAGAGATCTCAGTAACAGACACTTTGGAGGTATGTTTAATTTTTTAACAGAAGAAAGAAATTCACATTGCATTTTGTTTCTAACAATTCTAATGATATGCAGATCCGGAAATATTTTCCAAACCTCTGGTGCTCTTCATGGGACCCTGGAGTGGTGGGAAATCTTCGATCATTAATTATTTACTCGACAATGAGTACAAATCGACTTCTTTAAGAACAGGTAAATCTTAGTAAAATATAATATAAAATATAATTTTACAGCAACTCTCTAAGATATTAAGTAAAATAAAGTGCAACTATAATGCAGGAGCTGAACCTTCTCCGGCTTATTTCAACATCCTGATGCATGGAGAAGAAGAAGAAGTTTTGGATGGAACACAACTCGCTGCTGATTGGACGTTTTCAGGACTTCAGAAATTCGGACAAGGAATGCTCGATAGACTTAGGGGTCTACGTCTCAACAATAAACTATTGGAGAAGGTTTGTGCTTTTTTTTCTGACTTTCCTACAATTCAAAAAGTTTTTGAGGATTAATTATCTTCTCTTTCTTCAGGTAAACATTGTCGAAATTCCTGGCATTCTAGAAATTCGTAAACAGGTTCAAAGACTCTTTCCTTTCAACGACGCTTGCCAGTGGTTCATCGACAGAGCGGACATCATTTTTCTAGTTTACGACCCTTCTAAATTAGATGTTGGACCAGAGACTGAAGCTATTCTTGATCAACTCAAAGGTCGTGAATATCAGGTCTGAATTATTAAGATAATTAATACAATTCAAAATGAATGCAGTCATTCCTGAAAGAAACAAAATTATTGAATATTAAATTATTCAAATTCTATTTTCAGACCCGAATAATTTTGAACAAAGCTGACCAGGTTAAGCCGGAGGAATTGATGCGTGTTCAAGGAGCTCTAATCTGGAATATATCTCCACTGATGTCAAGTGCAGAACCACCAATTATGTATTCGACTTCTCTGTGGTCGATGCCTTATGAAGCTGGAGCACCAACGAGGTTGCTTTATGCTCAGGAACGAGCTTTTCTTCGTGATTTGAGATCAGCTGTTGACAAGAGGGTCGAGCATAAAATTGCTAGCGCCAGAAGATTTGCAGTAAGTTTTCTATTGCAGGATAATCGATTTATTTCTTTTCAACTAACAATTTTCCAAATTTTGAACTATTCGAGTTTAAGGTTCGCGCAGTCTGTTGAAAAAGCTTAAAACTCTCTTATAAAAATCCTTTTTTCAGGTGCGAGTGCGCAACCACGCAAAGATGGTGGACTGCTACCTAACAACCTACTACAACCACAAATCCTTATTCGGCAATAAGAAGGATACCAGCGACAAGATCATCGAAAATCCCCAAGATTACCACATCTACGAGGGTCTCAGCACCCTCACAAATATTTCTCGTTATGATCTTCCAGATCCGGATGTCTACCGGGACTTCTTCCGCCTTAATGCTTTGTATGAATTTCCTCTTCTCAGCTCCACGTGCACATACTTTAGAGGTTGCCCTATCAACAGGCTCGACGTAGCAATCGCTTACGACCTCCCGGAGCTTGTTGGAAAATACAAAAAATCCGTTGAAGCTGCTCTTCACCAAAGCGAACCTAGTAGTCCGCCAAGTTGAAAAATCAAATCCATCAATAAAAGGACTCAGGGATTCTTAAAGCCAAGCGAGGGAATTGGGAATCCGATCAAAAATAGATTCAGGGTCGAGAATTAAGACTCGTACCTTCGAAGATTGTGAAGGCTAACCGCTAAAAGCTCTAGAGTTCACTAATTTAGCAGGACAGAGTACTATATTATTTATTTCCAATCATAAATCATTCTGCTTTTTAAGAAGTCTTGCTAAATTCAGCCTCTGGGTCTGAAGATCCAATAAAATGTTCGATGTAAGACTGAGCTGAAGTTGATTTCAATATTTCAAGAGATTCTAAAATCAATTCACTGCCACATTATTACCAAAAGAAATTACACAATACCTTAATTGATATTCAGAAAATTTTTTTTACAATTTTAATTCGAAAAATTGACAAGGCTCAGCCCTTTTTCAGCCATCGAATGTGAGTTGCGTCGAATGAGAGCGACATGGACTGCTTTTAAGCCCAGTGATTTACAGTATATTACTGTATTGTTGTCCTCTCCTTCAGAGTTGAACAGAAAGAGAGAACGTTTCATTTAGAGTAACTAATTTAAAGATATTTCCATTATGTGAGATGAGAATGTCGTTCGTGTGAGTGATAAGAAGAATGCAATCTAGTAAGAAAAAAAATAAAGAAAGTAAATACAGAAATAAAATAAAGAAAGAAAAAAAGAGAAAGATTTTCCGCTTTAAATCATACCTCTAATAATCGAAACGCTCGTACTGAAAAAACTAATAAAGATCTTTTTACCTCCTTTTTATTTTGTACTGAACTGTACAAATTTACAAGAATTTGTACAAAGAACTTTCAAGTTCGACTTGAAATGTGCCTAAAATTCTGAAATGTTCTCTTTCTTTTTAGAGACGTAATATTGTTCATTGATGTTCAATTTGCATAGGCTATTCTAATTTTAACTTTAATCTTAAATTAAAATTTTATTATTAATTTTAGGATTTAATTTTAATTATAATACCAATTGTGTGAGTCGTCACGCTATCTTTGACTTCAAGACGTGAGGACTGTACTTTTAGGATAAATGAGGATTTCCTCCGCGATGTTAGTGATTGTTTGTTACTTAGGGAATCATATTTTTTAAGTAAGATCGTGTTCTGCGGGTGCTGCTCGTATATATGCATCACCTTGTACTCTTTCCCAAATACAGTTCAACGTATATTTTCCGCAACTTATTTTTTAATCTCTTCTGGTTAAACTCAGGGATGCGCAGATTTTTTGCAATCAGTTTGAAGTCTAACATCTCTCAATTTTAAATGATTAATACTTATTTTAAGAAAAAAAAATTAGAATACTCACGTTAGGTGTACCTTCTCTAAGCCATTCATCAGCTTGCTCATCAAAGTCGAGCTGGCAGGCAAATCTGAGATCGTTAGCGGCTTCTTCCCATTTACCCAAAAGCTGATAAGCACGTCCTCTAAATTTATGAGCAGCAGCACTATCCGGGTTTAGTTCCAAAGCTCGATTACAGTCCCGAATGCAAGCATTCGGTTTTTTCAAATCCAGATAAACCTGACCACGTTTTGCATATAGAAGTGCAGCTTGCGGATGCATAACTATGGCCTCCGTATACAACTGAATCGCCTTTTCCAAATCTTTTTCAACGTAAGCTGATACCGCTTCAGATCGCTTCGCTTGAGCTTCGGATATTTCTTCTTCCGTTGGTTCGAGAGTCAGGTTTCCCATTTTTTGAGGAGCATCTGTGTCTGGTTCTACAATAATAATACAATTTTAGTTAAATATAGAAAAATAAATTAAGGGGATGTCTTACTTACCGTATGAGCAAATTTAGATTACCCATTTAACACATGCCCTTAATACGTAATCGTAAAATTACCTATGACGCCGGTCATGTCTAATTCAAGATCGCTTTCTTCACTTTCTGAATCTAAGTTCATTTTTTGTTCACTCTTTTCTTGACTTGTAGATTCTGGAACTACGCCTCCAAAATGTGTGATAAGGGTTTTCATGAAAGAAAGATCTGGGTGATTCAAAAACGAAGGATTGGCCATGCAGAGCTTAGTGAAAACCTCCCATTCTCCTAGTTGCTTTATAGTAAATGGATGCGACATCTTGCAGTCTGAAAGGATAATATCAATTCCTCAAAATTCGGTTCTTTCATTTTACTGACAAAAAAGATTAAAATTGCAATTTTCGCTCTACAAAAATATGCCATTTTGAAAAATAATCATTAATTTAATTCTAATTAATTCTTTGGTTTAAAAACAATTATCATTATTTATAATTTTATGGAAAATCTAATAATAATAAGTGTGCCAGAAGTTTCGAACGTTAAAATGAAACGAAATACTTTTTCCCAATTCTATTTTATCCAGAAATATTTTTCCAATGAAAAGTAAAAAAATGCATTGAAAGTTTCGAAATCAATACCTTTATAAAAATAACATGCAGCATAAAAATTAGCATAAGAGCCTTACTTTAATAAATTAACATTATTTACGGAGGCCGGTATGTACATATTCATATATATAATACGTGCAAAACTTACGTGTATAAACCAAAGTCGCCGGAAAGTGACTTGTAGAAAATAATAACTATCAAAGAGGAACCACAACCGAAAGCTTTTCACAATCGCTCGGACTTTATCTTTATCGGGTGCAACAAATATTCGTATATTTAACTTCTGCAGAACCACTCACGATTAATCTATCAAGAACAACAACAAATTACGCCAGACAGAATTTATATTGCAAGATGATAATGAAGTGGTTGACTGAAGTTGCCAACAGTTGCCACACCAAGCAGTCTTCTCAAAAAATTACAAACTTTGAGATTATGTTCTAAAAAATTTCCTAACTCTCCACACATGAATTGAATGGAAAAAATATTTAAAAATTCCTCTTTAATCCATTAACAATCCCCTGAGAAGGATTTGTAAACAATAAAATGTCTTTTTTACTTTCAAAAATGTTAATTTTAATTGCGTTCGCGTTTTTAGCAGATAGACATTTTACTGTTGGCTAGCTTGAAAGGTTAGACCGGTTAGACCCAATAAGAATGGCCGCCACTCTGGGAAGGAAGTTGCGAGTTTTGCAGCCGGTGATCGCCAAAACAAATTATCCCAATCTCAGCGTTAAACGGTAAGCAATGAAACGTTTTTAATTTGTTTTCTTAATGAGGTAAAGAATTATGATGATTTTGTTTTTTGCATGTGAGCGACGAACCCCTCAAACGCCCTGAAGTTGTGACATGTTTACAATTCGTAAACGTGCTTTATGTCGGCTGCTTATAGATTCGTGACAAGATCGCCTGTTCAACAAGATATCAGTGAAGGATGGCTTCGCAAACTTCTCGTGCGAAAAATCGAACCTACAAAAGAATCACATTCCCGGATGCTCTCGGACAAAGAAGTTATTTACGCTTTGCATACGCACAACATCCGTCCTGATTCCATTGACAAGTACCTTTCGAACTAGTGAGTATTTTTCCTTTGACCTGCCTTCGCGAATCGTGACCTTGTCAATGATACAGATGAAACAAATAATATACAACATACAATATAAGTAATCTTCCATCTTTTTATTAGAAACTTTTTTAAATGTCTTCAATTATTTTTATTTTAGGGATTAATTTCCATTGTAAGATTATAGAGTAGAGTTCTTTGTTTTTGTTATTCTAGCGGGATTTGTGTCAAATTGACTCCGAAATGTATTAATAAATTTTTGAATATTTTTAGGGCATGTTCGTTTTCCTCTTTTCAAGCATTTTAATTTGGTCTTATATGTTAATTGGAAAAGTTTATATATCATACATTCAAACGTATAGTAATTTCTTATATTTTTCTAATCCAAAAAATGTATTTTCACTGTTACAGTCAAGAAAATGTAAATCTCATTCATTCCAAGAAATCTGAATTAAATTGTGAACTCGTTGGTTCGTGGATCGTAGAAGTGGGCGATCTCGATCAAGCCCTGCACTTATGGCAATACACTGGGGGATACGAGCGAGTTGATCGAGCTCAAGTGGTCTTATCCCAAGATGCTGTAAATATCTTCCCTTTTTTAATTTCCAAAATCTAAAATTAAATTAAGTATCATTATATCTGTTTTTTAGGATTACCAGCGTTTACTCAAGGAGCGTGGAAACTTTTTGAGATCCCGGCATTTACAGTACCTCCTAGCTTTTAGTTACTGGCCTCAAATATTAAAACGAGATTCCTCAAATAAATACGAAATTCGAAGTTACAGTCTTAAACCAGGCACTATGATAGAATGGGGAAATAATTGGGCTAGGGCTATAAATCACAGACGCAATAATGACGAAGCTTTCGCTGGATTTTTCTCACAAATCGGACGTCTTTACAATGTCCACCACATTTGGTGTAAGTTTATTTTTTAATATATAGATTAAAATAATTTCGAGCACTGCGATATTTAAAAAATTCGTAATTGTAGGTTACAAGGACTTGCAATCTCGAAGAGAAACTCGAGAGAGTGCATGGCGTTCTCCAGGCTGGGACGAGTGTGTGGCATACACTGTTCCACTAATTCGAGAAATGCATTGCCGCATTCTGAATCCAACTTCCTTTTCTCCAACTAAGTAGATCCCGGAAAAACTGGCTAATTTCTTTGCATTTGTATATTACAATTAATGAACACTGACTCTAATATTGTATAAAAAATAGGGCTTATAACTAAGAATTTCAATGTAAAGGAACAAGAGATGTCAAATTGTATCTCGAATAGAAAATGACGAGTGTGAAACTGGGAGTGAGAATCATGTAAATGAAAAAACTGTTACTTGCTGAGGCATAATTGTAAAATAATACAAAACTGTATCTAAAATTCTAGTTTTATTTCAAACTTTATATCGAAAATATGGTGAGTGGGGAGTGCCATATTACCGTGTGCTTGTTGTGTCATTCCTTACCTTACTTTACTCTACATTACTTGATGTGCAAAGCTTTAGAATTGGCACAAAACCAATGTACCATATCTAATATCTTAATTTATAATCGGAAGGATCGTGAGATATAAAAGCAGAGTATTTAATGTCATAATTTCAATTTTTATTATCTAATTAGCATAGAGGTTTTTGAACAGTTCTGCTCGTTTCGAATGTAAACGTCAAGAAGTTTGCTCATCCCTAGCCATCAGTTTTTTTTAGTTAAAAAATGTATTTATACTCTACCTAAACTTAAAGGTAAAAATAATTAATTACCATTAATTATCATATTATTAAAACCAATTATCTCGATACGTGTGTTGCGCTTTTCTTGATTGGTTATTTGCTACAAAGGTATCGGCTTTTTTTTTTAGTGTAATTTGATGTATAATATATATCTTTATCATAATAGAGAATATTTATCTATAGTCGTATGTTCCTGTTTATTTTTTATAATTGAATTGGTTGTTGTATTCTTTATTTTTTTCGTGTGAGCACGTTATTGACCACAGATCTCTGCTCACTAATTCGTAGATGGCTCGTGACTCATTGGCAAGGAACACTTCAGCATTGCTTGTGATTATTTCAGTTATTTCGCCTACAAAGAAGTCGATACTGTTTCTTACTGTTTTTCGTTGTAGCGTTACAAAGAAAACGAATGAAAGTAGTACCATAATCTGCCTAACTTATCTACTTAAGTGACTCGAACGAGTCCTCGAGATGCGAGAGCACAAGCTTCTTTTTCTGTTTTTTAATAATCTTTGGTTTTCCGATCGCAATGCTGACGTGACTTCACAATTCGAGCGTTCTTCAATATGCAAAGCACTACTGAGATAAAAAAAATCACTACCCTTCGAGTCAGAGCCCTAGGTTCGGATCGCCTATATTTCTCTACAATTTTGTCTGCTAAACGATTAGCGCTATTAAAAATAAAAACAAATTACAGTTCGTCTACTTAAAGCCAAAACCTGCATTGCATTACATTGCGATTATATAACGCCAAGTCGGTCGCACAAGAGGAAGGCTGATTAAAAAAATGTTCTCTCTCACACGACCAAAAAAATCGGCTCTAACTTTGGAGAATATCGACGAGTTTGGTCTGCAAAGCCAACTTCATCTGACTTCATCCAGCTTCGCAATTAAAATCTGAGAACACAATGAACAAATATTTACAAATGCTGAGAAAATTAATAATAACCGATTTCCTACTACTGTTATTCGAATTTTCAATTACAGTTCGCGCAGACTCAGAACGAAAGTCTATATAGTAGGCACAATACACTCGCACCCACAAAAAACACTTTTGCACACACTTGGTTCGACCAGAAGAAACAACCAATTGGTGAAATAATTTGAATTTCGGGTTTCAACACGTTTATACTAAATCCCGAATAAAATAACCAAAAGGAGAATCTCAATTCCTCCTTTATACACAACAAGCAGATTCCTCTAACAAATCTTTCAAAGTCGCTCCTCTTAACGCAATCATCGAGTTTTATATACACGCTTCATCATAATAATAAAAAGCTTCACATCACTTTCTCGAAATGCTTCTTCAAAATTAGCTAAACTTCACATCAATAATTTTTCCTTGTGACCATCTTTAATACCACTTAATTCTTCCCTAGATTTCGCAAAGAAACTCTTCGAAAAATCGTTGCGATTCACTTACATCCAATTACAATCCATTCACTGAGTAAGTAGAGTTCAAGAAGGTCTTGAACTTGGTGACGGAAGGTCAACCAGTGCAAATTGTAGCAAAAGGAATCCTTTAAAATGTCCTTGCAATTTCATACTCTACTTACACCATGAATAGACTACAAACATTTTGTGACACTGATTACTATAATAGGATATACATAACAAATTTGTAAGAAATCGAGGAAAGGAAAATTACTTTTCAGAGCACAGCATCGGGATGTGTACTGGATGAAAACGCAAGCGATTTTCAAAATATTTCAGCCTACTTTCGACTTTTTACACTCTAAAATCGTTAGAATTACTTTCGAAGGAAGACTGACGTTTACCTCTTCAAAGGTAGAATAGAGACTTTTAAAAATATAACGTTACAAAAATCAGTCATTGTTGATACTAAACAAAACTAAATGCAGATTAGATGATTAGAATTATAAGATAGAAAAAAAAGGTTTAGATTAAAACATTGATTTGGGAGTAAAAAGAAAACATTTAGGATTAAAAAGAGTTTATCCTATAAAAATACTGATCACTCAGTGCCTACGAGACTGGATTGAATGCAATTTTTGAAGTTATTGCTGTTTATTGGAGACGTGGTACAAAACAATAGCGACGCTATATGAAACTGTAGCGCTCATCATTACAATTAAAAAGAACTATTGTGTAGTATTGCTCTAATACTGCGATAGCGACAATTTTTCTACTTAAAGACAGAGAGCATTGATCTTTTGTAAAAAGAACTACCTTACGTTCTGATCCAATACGCATACCCGAAAAATCTCTTAGACTTCATAGAATTGAGCCTAAGCGCAACAAGACAGCCTTTAGTCTGTGCCAGTGTTCTCAAAATATAGCTCAAATTTGAAAGGGCTACATTTTGAGATCACTGGTGAGTGCCTCAAGATCCGTTAATTGCTTTTACAGGGTTCAAAAGTATAAAATTACAAAGGTACCAAATATATTTTCGAACCCAGGTCGCGAATTCGGGCCTGTTTGTATATCTACGTATACAAAGTATGCACGAATATACATAAAGTTACGCAGAAATATTGAACGCTCGCGATCGACGGATCTTGATTTGTAAGATAGCAAATGACAGTGAGTCGGGTAAATTGTTATGCACAGATTACAGGCAGACATACATTTTAACACGAATGATTAAGATTAGAGACTATTAGGGGGGAAGGAGGTGGAACTATTACTGTGAGCCAGACTTAACATCGAACCACTCAGGCTTTCGTCGTCTGGATACGACTCTTTCGAAGCTTCAGCTATAGCCAATGCACTGCAAAAAATACATTGATTAATTATACTGCCTTTCACTGTTTCATAAAAGAATTTCTAGATATATCAAAAGATTTTATGGAATTTCACGAAATTTAAGGAATAAAGGAATTAAGGACTGTGAACGAATTTCAGAGAAATGCCTAGCATTTTAAGGCCTTTACATATTTATCATTCAAAAAGAATATAATTGAGATATTAAATAAATAGGTTTGCTATTTTATAATTAAATTGCAGATAAGTGGAATGACTATAACGAAATTGAAAATATGCTTACCTAAATCCAATTCTTGCACTTTCCTCATCAAACTGTTGTAATTCCCGCTCCTGTCTTTCGTGCAAGAGCCTTATTCGTTCGCTTCGCTCTTGCAAGAATTCCTGGGTCTCCATCTCCATTTTCTGTTCTAAGAGAGCCCTTCTCACTGAAACGCGCTCTTCCAACTCTCGTCGCTCACGATTCCTTTGAGCTTCCGCTTGCATTTTATTCTTCGATTGATAAGCCATCAAAATTTCCAATTCGTAATTCAGCCTTTCCTATATAAAAAAAAAGAAGACAATGTAGTTTCAGTGAATTTTGAACATTCAAATTCTGGAATAAAATATTGAAAAAGAGAGAAAAAAAACCGAACCTTGAGATGGTGACACTCGAGCTCTTGCGACTCATCTAAACGGATACTTTGCTTTTGCAGCATTTCAGCGATACTCTGCTCGTATTGCTCGCCTAAAAGTGCGAGTTTCCGCCTTTGTTCTTCTTTTAATTTTTTTATCACGGTCTTCTGCTCGTCCTTCGGAGTAGTTTGTAGTATTTGAGCTTTAAGCGCCTTATACTGACGCGTTTGTATCTTACACGTCTCCCTAAATTGCTTGCGGATTTGCATTTCTTTTTGCTGAAGTACAAAAATAATTCGGTTTAATTCAAGTAAAAAAAATGGTAGTTAAGCATACACAATATAATTGGATAATCTTTACCTTGAGACTCTTAGGCTGTTGTTTTAATTCAAGCGCGTGCTTTTTGCGTAAGTCTCGCTCAGCTCGTTGCATGTAATCTTGCTGATTACACAACTCAGTGCTGTGCTGCCGATGGACTTGTTCTTCTCTCAAAGCGTGAACTGCCCTTTGTTGTCTATATTCAAGTTCCTGGGTCTTTTCGTGATGTCGCAGTAACATTGCGTGCGCTTGCTCGAGTTGCTGCTGTCTCTTGTTCAGTTCCTATTGCATTCAAAATATTATTATAATTAATATTATTTTCAGCTCAAATTTTAGGTATTCAATTTCCAGTTCAAATCAAATCTTTTGAAATGATTAAGACTTACCTCACGGAGAAGCTCCTGCTCAAGAGTGTGGAAATTCAGTAATTTTTTTCTACGGAATTTGCGGATTTCAAGATCGAGATACTCTCTTTGTCCTCTGGCGAGTCGCTGCTCTTCTTGCGCCTCCATTTGTTTTAGATTTTCCTTCTGACTCTGAAGAGTTGCGTCTCGCTGTCGTTTCGGAGTCACTTCGTCCTGAGAAAGCTCCTTCTTCCATCTTTCTTTATATGCCTGCAGAAAATAAAATATTTGAAAAATTAAACAAAGAATTAAAAATTTAGGAATTTCGATGTAACTTTACAATTTCGAATCTTCTCACCTTGTATTCCCTCTTTTGCTGAGCTTCAAGAGCCTTGCGATCGGCCTCCTGTCTGCTGCTAATCTCCTTATGAAGTTTCTTCTCCGCATTTTGATTTTGCTTAAGTTTGCGCTCTAACTCCTGCATATGCCTGAGCTGCAGCTTCTCTAACTCCTTACTGAACTGTTGTAATAACGTATCATACTCTTTGTCTAGCAACTGCTTGTGAGACTCCATTTCCAATTTACAACGCTCTTCCAGTTTAACCTGCACAAAAAATCAAATCGTGTCATAATAAAGTTAAGATTCTATTTTTGATTATATCGCAGAGATACGAACGACATTCAGTGCGAATATTCATTAGGATCTTTTTT
>JAUESI010000028.1:3221506-3253641 GCA_032275145.1 Synergus laeviventris | reverse complement strand
CGAAATCAACGGCCTTTTTCATTTTCATAAGTCTTACCAATGCTCCCTGGTGTTCTCGTCTCATTCTCTTGTACCCGCTCATCTGTTCATGCATTTCCTCCTGCATGTGTTCCTTCTGTTGTTTGGTAACAATCGAAGTCGTTCTAATCGTAGCAAAATTATTGGCACCATGTTCTAGAAGATTGGCAGTGACGCCAGCCGAAATGTTATGCCGATTTCGAACAGATCCTGTCGAATAATCGTTGGAATCGGCATTCGGCAGTGGTAGGCTATTGGTGGAGGAACTTTGCGAACTCGCTGAAACTCCCATTGAGTGGATTGAGTGCTCGGAGGTGATGGAGTTGCTTTTGCTACTATCGCCACCTGTTTGTTCATCAGGAGTGTCTGTCAAGTACAATAACAATAACTTACGATTTTATACCTTAACAATTAACTAAACCATCGAGCCTCTAGAAGCAATTCTAAATTCTTTATCTCATACAATTACTTTTAGTAACTTTAATTTAACAAAAAAATTTAATTGCTCAGCTGGGCAAGGGAAAATAAAGTTTTAATCTACTACCATCTGGATCGCCGACGGTGCTTTCCGTCTCGCAGGAATCAATCATCAGGATCTTCTTCATCTTTCGATAGTTCAGATTGTCAAGCTCTCTAACTGCGGCCTTGGTTCTCTGTATAAGGTCTATCAAAACCTGGATTGAACGACCTCTCGTCACGAATTGATGCTGAAAAGTTAAGAGTTAAATTTAAGTCAAGTCTCTAAGCAGTAAAAACAATACACTATTTGATATTCAAAGCTTGTCTTACAGATAATAATTTTCCAGACGATGGTCTTTCACTCGGACTCTTTGTTAGACAGACTTCAACAAAATGACGAAAAACGTCCGTCCATTCGGGGGAGTTTAGAGTTGGTGTGTCGTTTTGTGCAATGTGGTACAAAGCACTCATGGCGTTCATATTGAAATAGGGAGGTTTTCTTTCGGCTAACTCAATGCATGTAATTCCTAAAGACCAGACGTCGACTTTTCCGTCGTACTGGCCCTCATCCATAGCTAGAATAACTTCAGGTGCCATCCAATATGGAGTTCCCACAAAGCTATTAGCAGGGCACTTGATACTCGCAGAACCAAAATCCGCTAGTTTCACGGTTCCATTCTCCGTGAGAAGAATGTTTCCTGCTTTCACATCTCGATGAATTCTGCCTAAGGAATGGAGGTAGTGCAGACCGCGCAAAACGCCATCGCAAATTGCGGCGATTTCGTCTTCTTTCAGGGGCCTTTTATGGACTTCTATTATATCCGATGCTGACCCAAGGCAGTATTCCATCACTAACTGTACGAAAAAAAAAAAGGAAAATTGACATTACATTAAAAAATAAGACATAAACGAAGGACTGGAATTTGAATGCATGAGAAGATCTTTCTTACCCAGGCAGTATGGTCCCTGAGATAGCAACCTTTATACTCGATAGTGTTGGGGTGATTGAGTTGCCTGAGGAAGCGGATTTCCTTTAGAATATCCTGCCACTTTTCCATCGTCTGCTTCCCCAGGTAGGACATCTTTTTGATAGCAACAATCTCTTTGGTGACGAGACACCGAGCGTAGTAAACGGCGCCGAAACTTCCATGCCCGATCTCCCGAAGATCTTCGAATATCTTTTCCGGATCATTTTTCTCGAAGAGTTCGGCGATCTCTGGGTCCTTCAAACTGCCAGGCCTCATAGTAAATAGAGAGGTTGCCGCTCTCGCGGATAAGGTCCGATCACACTTGGCACCTTCCTCTCGTCTTTCCCGATTCTCCACTTTCGGCCTCTCCGCTGTCGGTTAATCCCCTGTCAGTCCATCGTTGCAACAATTACTCTTACTTTCTGAAAAAAAGCATTTAATCAAGCGCTTCTTTCTAAATTCTTAAAACCTAAACTCTCCTTATCCCTTTTTGTCAAAGATATTTATTTGTTCGCGTTGTTGTCATGCACTGCTCACGTCATTTGTAGGAATGTGACACATTTTACCTTTAGAGTACTACCGAGAATAGGCTTAGCCATTTTTGTTGGCTTGTGCATGCTTTCCTATTCGGATTTTCTTCTTAATTCTCAAATTCTCTCCCCAAAGAGAGATACTGATTCTGATATATATAATCAACGCGCAAACATCAGCGGAAGCTTGAACCTTATCAATTTAGTGTACTCACATTCTCACACTCAACAACACAGAATTCCGGAAACACTTCTAAACTGGGCTTACTTTCATTCAGAATTTCGTAACTTTGGGTCCCTGGAATTTTGGAGGAGACCGAAAAATGGAAAATCCGATTTTCCGATAGAGTTTTACGATTAACGCCGATCGTGGCCTCCGTAAGGAGGGTTGGGTCGCTCAAAATCTCAAACGGAGCAAACGGACGGGACTCGCGGGACAGCAAGATTCCGTTGATCGACTTGGTCAACTACTCTGGCTACTTAAAAACTGTCGACTTACCCTTATCACAAAATTTCAGTCATTCCCTTCTCCTTTGCTCTTTTTTCCTGTACAGCTTTGTATTTTTGTTTTCTCTCGCCCTTGCAGGCACTGCCGCCGGGAAGTCTCGGGCGCACCACACTATACTCACTCTTAAGAAAGAAAATAAATATACTATTCACTTCCAGCTCCAAAATGGCGAAATGATCGTGCCAGAGATGTCTTCCGCCGCCGACGACGACGACGTTTCACCAGATACAAGTCGCAGGCTCGATTTCCCGTCAAGAGGAGACGAGACCGTCGTCGTCGTTCACGTAAATGTAAAAATACTAAAATTCTAAATCGCAGCAAATCGCAGTCCGGAAAGTACACGCCCTGTACATACGTGCACATACGTGCCAAGCACGCACGCACACAAGCAGAATGAAGACACGGAAAGAATAAGATAGAGAAGGTATCTGGTTTATCCAGTGACGGAACAAGTAGGAACCATCTGTCGTGTATAACTTCATGATGGTGACAGATGGTGATCGTTGGAGGAGGGAAGCCAATCCGGTTGAGGAGTGAATTTGCTCATTTAAATACGCATGTGGCGCGAAATTTTAATTTCAAACTTTAAAGTATAACCAGGTGTAACAAAAAATTGCTCTACTTTTCATATCTAAAGGAAATGATCGAAAAAAATGTAATATTTCAAAATTATAAAGATATTTTAAAAACCAGTTTAGATACTAAAGAAATTCATTATTTTCATCAAATATAAAGTTTTATTCTTTACGAAAACATGTTTCTTTTGTTTCTTGCGGAATTGTGCGGAATCGTCCGACGTCCGACAACGTGCAAACTCGACATAATCGCATAATCCACTTGTGGAAAATGGACTGCTGACTGCTGCTAACCACATGAATCGCGTTTAGAAAGAGAAAGAAGAGTATGAATGGCAACTTTTCTCTTTCTATTCAAGCTGACTGGCGGAGAATGCTGATTTTCGAAACCCTCTACCAATCAGTGATGAAAGAAAGAGAGAGATTGATCTTCATACACTTCTTTCTCTTTTTAATTGAGATTCGCCTTTCCCCCATTGAGTCAGCAGCCTATTTCTATATGTCGACTTTTGATGCCGTGTTTGGAGGGGCGTAGAAAAGGAGGCCATATTGTACAGTTAAATTGAAAGAAAGAAAATTGTGCCCTTCTGCAGTCGTGACAATTTCAATTTTTCTCCCTCTCGCTCATCGTAATCTCTGTGCTCAAACGTCAAGATCGGGATTATAGTGAATCGAAAAAAAACGGGAGCCTATCCTCGGCTCCTGCCGTTTTGTATATAAATACAGAATACGGATTTCGATATATTCGATCAGACCGTCCATCCAAGAAGTACATAGTTTGCTGTCGACGAGATGGGCACTCGAGACGACGAGTACGATTATTTATTTAAGGGTGAGAACAATATAAATAAAACTAATCAAATTCTCCCCTAACTCTCATTTCATATCGGAATTTTATAACGGACTTTGCAAATCCTTATCGGGTCATAACCGAAGAATCGAGGATCGTTGACATTGAGGCGCAGATTGTGTAGTGGGAATTGACGTTCACGCTGAAGAAATAATCGCGAGCGTTAGCCAATCCAGGAGTAAATGACAAGAATTTTTTATTTTCATTAATTTTCGTCGCTTTTTATCATATTGTAATTCTTAAATCCTTCTCTATTGCTACGGAAATCGTCGCGACGGGAGACAATCAAGAGAAAAAAATGCTTCTCCCCCCCATCATTGACACTCATTTTTCTCCTGACATTCATCGTGAGAAGCAAAGACGACGAATGACTCTTCTTTTAAAATCGCTGATGATGTCATCAATCCATCAAAAAAGATCCTTTTCGATTTTTTAATCCTTTGGGCTATAAATTTCGAAATTTAGAACATGACCTCTCCTGTCAAACTTGACGTATGTCATTTCATTGTTTGACACGTGTATCAATTATTGTCTGACGTTGTAGAACAGAAAATACAATTGCGAAAACAAAAATAAGCAAGCTTATCTCCTGGAAAATAATTGTTTTTGGTAATCCTCATTTTTAAACATATAATTTACATTTTTTTAGGTAGAAAGAATCTGACTTTTATTGACAATTTTCTAAATCATTTTTGTTATTTGAAGTTCATTTGAGTTCAATCTCTGCATTTACTGTAATTTTCTTCAAGTTAATCAAAAAATTTCCTTAGATTGAAGTTTAATCGACAAAGCCAAATATTTGAATATTTTTTATTTTATTTTTTTTTAATTCTGAGGATTGAAAGTACTTAAATGGGAATGACATTGAATTGTTTGTTAAACATTTGTCTTAAACACAATGTTTTCTTTCCCTATTTCTTTTTTCGTACTGTTCGCTACCTTGGAATTAAATTAGAAAGCAAAAAATATTGATAATACATCCAACATCCACTCCTTTATAATAATGCTTACATCAGCAAAAATGCTTCTTGTCAGAATTTTATCATTCAAATTAGTTATTTTTTTCTATAGAATCTTCTAAAATTGCCTTTTTATTCAAAAGTAGATAAACAAACTGTCATTACTAACAGGAAGAGTTACTAACAAAATTTAACTGTTTTTCAAATATGTAACATTTATTCCAACAAAGCTAGAGTATCGCATTTGGAGAAACTATACAAGCGTCTCTCCTTAGTTCGTATACACAAAGGGACTGAAACTGCCCCACTACTCTCTAAACTGGGCCTCTCGCTCGTTCTTTCATTCGTACCGTTCAACAGATGTTTAAAAGATTTCTTTAAAAGCAAACCGCTTGATTTTAGAAGGAACTAAAGTTTCATAATTTATTTTTCCCTCGAGGGATCCTTAACTTTTAGAGGCCAAATGCGCAAACGCTAAAATTCGAAAGAAAAATCAGGAACTCTTCCCTTTTGCCGGTGTAATTAATAATAATAATTAAATTAATTCATTAATAATTAATAGTGAAAAATCAAATTCTATTAAATTTATTTTCAATATTCATGTTTTTCCATTCTCTTGAATTTTGAATTCATCAGAATAGAAGCAGATAGAAGTATTCCATTACTATCGTTTCCAAGATTAATTTATTAAAATTTGAAGTTAAAAGGCTCGATTTTAACGTTATTGTGGCACGAAATACATATAAATACAATTTTTTTAAATTATCAAGCTCTTTTTGTATTGCGGAATCTGAATCTAAAATAAATGGCATAGAGAAATTTTAAAGCATGAAACGAGAATAATATATAATAAAAATATCAGTAGTAGATAAAAAGAGTATTTTTAAGTGAGGGTCTTGATTTTCTCTGATGTTTATCGATATCCATGGCTATCTTCTCATTTGAATAATCAGTGCACGCCCAATTGAACTTGTGACATAAGCACGTTTGGTTTGCTTCTTCTCTTGGTACCATTGATACTCTGTAATTTGTAACTTGTAACTTACTCTCTTGATTCAAGACCTGTCATCGAAATCTAAGGCATGCTTTTTATAATTTCAGTGGTTCTCATCGGAGACTCGGGAGTTGGAAAAAGTAATCTTCTCTCACGATTCACACGCAATGAATTCAACCTCGAATCAAAGTCGACGATTGGAGTCGAATTTGCCACTCGCAGCATACAAGTAGACGGAAAGACGATTAAAGCCCAAATATGGGACACTGCTGGACAGGAACGTTATCGTGCAATTACTTCCGCGTAAGTTCAAATAATCGGAAGTTTCTTCTTCAAAGTGAAATGAAACTCGACTAATCGTAATTTTCCAGATTATTTCTCTATCTTTCTTATCCTTTATTTCTTGGGAAGAATCTGGAATGAACAACGAATTAGAATCCATGATTTCATGTCGCGAAAGTTAAAGATCTGAAAGCCAAATGTACTCTGTAAATTTAAATATATAATCTTAAAATTTGTTCCATTCTTTTTATAGATACTATCGTGGAGCGGTAGGAGCGTTATTGGTTTACGATATAGCGAAGCATCTAACGTATGAAAATGTAGAAAGATGGCTGCGGGAACTACGAGACCACGCCGATCAGAATATCGTGATAATGTTGGTCGGAAACAAATCTGACTTGAGGCATTTGCGAGCTGTTCCAACAGACGAGGCCAAAGCCTTTGCCGAAAAAAATGGCCTCTCATTCATTGAGACCTCTGCCTTAGATTCGACCAACGTCGAAACGGCTTTTCAAAATATATTAACTGGTGAGTAATATATGTTTGAAGACACTTATCTCTGAGAATTATTCTGATCTGTCTTGAATTTTGATGTTGCAGAAATTTATAGAATCGTCTCGCAAAAGCAGATAAGAGATCCTCCGGAAGGTGACACCATCCGACCACAGAACGTAGAACCAATCGACGTGAAGCCAACAATGAGTTCGGATGGAATGCGCAAGCAATGCTGCCAGTGACTCTCCTCGCTCTTTAACATGTAAGTTGGATTATGAGATGAAACCTTAGCCTCTTGTTTTAAGATCAAATTAATTGTGTATCATACTATTTTTATATGTATCATTACTGTTGTTGCTATGATGATTATTATTCAATTATTGTTGTCAACAATTATGCTGGGATCGCGCCAAGAAAATCAGAATCATTTCTGAGTATTTTTAGTTCAATGTGTTGTGTTGAGCGATTATTAGAGCTCATTGGATAAAATGGATTTAGTGGGAGTCAAGTTATTTATTGTTTTCAATTTAATTCCGCATGATTAAAAAATTTCCTCTATAAGACTGCTCAGCTTTTTAAGATCGTTTGGAATGAAAAGTGGATAATTTTTCTATTTTGAAGCTTCCAAATTTTACAATCTGTGAATTTGAAATTTTAATAGTTAAAAAGAAATTTTTAAAATGTACTAAACCAGTTTTTTGTGCTTTGTGGAAGAATAATTTATGCCGGTTGTGTCACTTTAATTAGTGGTGATTCATGTTCTTTGACAATTTATTCCTTGGAGCATTATCGAAATAAGTAATTATTTACAAAATAACAGATTAACAATAATTAGACAATTACGTTCTTTTTTTTCTTGAAAAAATTATAAAATTAAACTACCTTGTAGATTTATGAGAATACTATAATTAATTAATACAGAAACAAGGAAAAGTGGAACAATTCTCAAGTCGAATTTTTTTAATCGGTAATTTTCTTGGTGACGAATCAGTAAATTCTGGATTGCTACAGAGTTTGGAAAACCTGACAGAAGTTTGTGGAATTTTTAAAAATGATCTTGAGAAGCTTAAAACAACGCGTGGAATTTTTATTTACGCTTCTGGAGAAACGAATTTTTTTGTGTATTTTTTAAACTCTTTTGTAAATATTAAATATTGAGAATTTAAATTTGAAAGGTTATTTTCATAAAGATATTCAAATCTTATTTCTAAAATGTCCTGAGTATGACGACTAAAATAAAAATCCGTAGCAACCCTGAAATTATAAAATAAAAATCTCAGACCAGTGATCCGATTAAGCCTATATGGAATAAAATGATCTATCGATCAGAAACAATACTTCCATAGAAATCAATTACATTGGTCGAAATATTGAAAACAAAAAAGTATTTTTTATCGCGAACTCGAATGACAATTGTTGTTTTACAGAAGCAGTTACACAGTGGGAGGGAGGAGGGAAGTGGTGGCCGGCGATAAATATAGCAGGTGCGTGATCGCACGAGAACTAAGACTATGGGTACGGGCCTATAATCTCGTACGCTAGAGGGTTAATAATTATTAAGTCCTGCCGATATGAGGGGAGCGCCGCAGACTGCGAAAAAAATTCACAAAAGTGAATTTCAGCGACCACTAAATAATGCTGATGGGTCATCAACTACCAAGCAGACACAAAAAAACATCTTATATTTTATTCTTCCTCTATTCCTCCCCGACCTCACTCCCCTCCAAAAAAAATATACATATTTATGCGTAATGTACGCGTCGCATATTTGGTCAAGTACACACATGCCCACACACACACACCGATAATAATTTGTCACTACAATTAAATGTTGTATTGCCGCTTCTTTGTAATTAGGAGTGTGAATGGTAATCGAATCGAGTAGAACGTCACTATTCGCTTCGAGATGCGAATTCTTTTTTTAATAATAAATGATGAAAAATATCAAAAAATGAAAATAAAGTTAAAGTGCCTCGAAAGCCTTTTTGGTTTCTGAGGTTTGACTCAATCTTGGATTTTTTTTCTAGATCCCCGGAATCGAATAACGATGTTTGATTCGATTCAAACTGTTCTGAATGCCCCTATTTGTAACGAGTATATAAAATAATTATTCTTCTCTGCGCGCATAGTGTGATCACACACAGAGCCCCTCTGTCGTATCGCAAATATAAATAATAAGGAAAGCAAGTTTTAAGAGTGAGTTAGGAACGAATTGTGAATCAAGGTGTTTTACGCTTTTGTGCACTATACGACAGATTAACGAACTCTAATTAAGTACCTATCGTATACATACTTTAGTGAAAGAAGACACCACTGGGAAGACAAATTATTAAACACACTGTTGAAGAAATCGAAGAAAATGGTAAAAAAACACATTATGCGTAATTTTCTAACCTTATTATATTCATTGTTAGTCGCCGAGGTTTACAGAATTGTTTTTTAACAATCTTGTTCGTTTGTAATTTCGCTTTCATTAGTTGGCAACAAGGGGTTAGTGGACGAAATATTGAAGGACGAATCACGCCATTTTCGAGTCTATTTTATCGTTTATCTTTCTACTTCAGAGGACATCACAAACTCGAAGGCTTTACAATGCTAAGGTTTTTTTTAGTAATTTTTAACTTAATTCCTAAGTACAAGTGATTTCACCGATATTAAAGAATGCAACAAAATCAGGGGTTTTCATTGTAGAACATCACCTAAAATTACCACATGTGAAATATTTATCCTTTACATAATTTAAATTTAGAGAAATTTACATTTCAGTCTTTACCTTTTTTTCCTTTTAAATGCAAATTGCATTGTTTTAAGTTGCCTCTTTAAAAAAATTTAAGTTTTTAAAATTCAAACTCGAAATATTAAAAGCATTCAAAATGAAATAAGGAATACTCTAAATAATTTTTATTTTCAAATATCAGTGATATACCAGAGATATACTGAGTCATGTGAAACAAAAACTGGTTCAATTTTTGAATCTCAAAATACAAAACCATTTAATTTCATTATC
This sequence comes from Synergus laeviventris, assembly GCA_032275145.1. Lineage (NCBI taxonomy): Eukaryota > Metazoa > Arthropoda > Insecta > Hymenoptera > Cynipidae > Synergus > Synergus laeviventris. Next base: position 3,243,996 of record JAUESI010000028.1, on the reverse strand, counting down.
AACAATTTGTAAAGAATTAATATAAAATATTTCTTTAAAAAATACAATAAAATAAAATTATAAACTCGGAATTGAATAGAAATAGGGAATATTTCAAAGTAATCAATTCTTATATTAAAAAATCATTGTCTCTTATTCAAAATCTGATATTATAATTATTTACAAGCTTATATTAATCTTAAATATATTAGCTAAAAGTACTGTTCAAGGATTTCCTCGACACATTTAAAAGAATAAACAGCTAAGAAGTAATCGGCGCGGACGCAGACTCCAAACGAATGATGTTCCTCTGGGAAATATGATTGGTTTTCTGTCTCCATTCAAGCCATTGGTGTAAAGCTGGACTCAAGTTCGTATCATTTATATCCGAACGAGCCTCCAATTGTTGATAATAAGATTCTCGCAATAAACGGAAGGTCTGCACATTTCTGTAGGGCAGGTTCGTCATTGGGTCCAAGTATTTTGCAGGAAGTCTAGAAAAAGAAATTATATTTTTAAACTCTTTACTTTGCAAAACTGATCTTTAAAATTATTAAGTCATATATATACATATATGTATAATATTAAATATTGCATACCTTGTGATTGCACATAACGATTTTAAAGTAGGTCTTTGAGGCGCCGTTTTCTTAAACGCATTCATAAATAGTTTTTCGTTTTCAAAAGTTATGAAAGTTCTCTCATAATGTCCGTTAGTTGCAACTGTCAAAGGTTCTTTAGAATCCAAACTTGAATTTGCCATTTCATTCGTTATTGATCTCAAAGCAATTTGATCTTCGTTAATTTTCTCGCTTTCTATATCTATACTTGTTTTTTCATCCCTTTTTTCGGTGGAAGATTCTGAAAGAACGATCACTGGCATCGATAAGGATTGGTAACAAACCATTGGAGTCAAATTTGTTTTCCGGACCGCTCTTGTGTTTTTCTTTTCATTCTCCAATTTCTGATACTTTTCTGGAATTGTAATTTCGTTATTAATATATTATTCATTTATATAATATTTCTTATTAAGGATAATAATTTTTATTTATAATGAAATTTAGAGCATTTTACCAAGAGATTTGAGATTAGCTTTCTCGGTTATCAACGCTTCTGCTAATAATTCTTCTTGTGTAGGTTTCCATGTATCATGCTTTACGATTTTGACTTTCTTTTTCTGGTCTTCATTTCTTTCTCTTAAGCGTTTTTGTGTAGCTGCGGATTTTGCGGCTGTGGATCGACGAATGGATTTTCTTTCTAAAAATAAGGAAAATCAATTTTTAAGTCGTTCAGGATTTTTTCCAGGGTTGGAAGTACAGATTTTCCATAATTAATTGTAAGATAATAAAATAAAATCATTACTGACCCGTACTATCAATAGAAGATCTATCCCGTTTGGCTGGTTTAGACTTCTTTACTTTTGGAGTTGATGCAACTGGTATAGACACAGTTTTGCTTGGTTCTTTGTATGCCTTTGTTACCAATCTTCTTTTCTTTTTTGGTCCACCTTCTTGCTCTGTATCTGACACTGGCTCATCGTTCTCATCAATACTAAAATCTGAATCGACTTCGTCTTCCCCTTCATCTTCTTCCCTAAATAAAAACATACAATGAAAAGAATCCTTTACGTAGTTCTTTAGTTCCTAATATATGTAATTATAAAAAAGAGAGTTACAAACTGAGATGCAGATAATATAAGAAAAATATAAGAAGGAAATAAACATTACATATAATCATTATCCTGTTCGACTTCCTCAAAGCCGCCATAAGTAGTTTTATAAAAATCATCTTCCTCCTCTTCGTTAAGGAGTTTTGCCATTTTACTTCCTGCATTTGAGCGACGTTCCCTTGTCGAAGCCATGATAACAGAATTAAATTTTCACTGATGACAATTTATATTATTTATTAATTAAAAATGAAAATCCTTGTTTAGCTTTACAATACAGGGACCATAAATAATTAACAGACTTTAAAACATAATTTACATTAATTTTACACTTCACACTCTACTCAATTTTTGTAAAAATTTTGAGGTTATGGTAAATAACGTACAGTAATGTCAGAGTAATGTCAGAGCTGGCGTTGTAATTGTAAGCAATGAAACGTTTCATTGAAACATTGGAACTTTCACTTGAAAGTTTGAAATGTTTCACAGTGAAAGTTTCATCGCTTCAGGAAACTTGGTGGTAAAGGGAGGGGATATGGAATGAACGTGCGCATGTGCGGACATTAGATTTAAATAGATACATTTTTTTATTTCTCTTTTAATATTTTATTAAATAGTTTTTCAGAAACTAAAACTTTTTTTTTAGATACTAAAATCTTGAGAAATGATTTTTTAAGAAGATATTAAACAAATGAAGTTCAGTCTCATGCATTTGCGGTGCCAATGTTTGTGCACCACCGTATGGCCATTTTTGACTTACGTCACACGTGAAATACCTAATACGGTCAGAGAATACAACTTGGCCACCGATTTAAACTTATTTTGGAATATTATTTAGTGAAACTTTTAGTAAAACAATGACATTTGTAAATGTGTTCAAGAAGAGTGTTGAATTGTTTCTATAAATACTTAAAAATGATGCAAGGAAGGCATTCTGTGCAAGATTTGAATTTTCCCGCTGCCTGATACTAGAATATTAATTTTTACTGTTCTTTGCATCTTTGGTCAAATAAAATTTTCATTTCACGTTGTGAAGTAATAATCCAAGATGGCCATACGCTGGTGCATACACATTGGCACCAAATGCATGGGACTGAACTTTATTTTTTTAATACCTTCTAAAAAATCATTTCTCAACATTTTGGTATCTAAAAAATAGTTTTAGTTTCTGAAAAACTATTTAATAAAATATTAAAATCGAAATAAAAAAATTGATCTATTTTATTATTTTATTAAATAGATTTTCAGAAACTAAAATATATTTTAGATACTTATAAAATGTTGAGAAATGATTTTTTAAGAAGATAATAAAAAAATAAAGTTCAGTCCCATGGGTCCCATGAATTTGGTGCAAATGTTTATGCACCAGCTTACGGTCATTTTGGATTATTGCGTCACACTGTGAAATACCTAATCCCATCCCTTTAACCCCTTATCATCAAAGTTTCTTGAAACGATGAAACTTTGACTGAGAAACATTTTAAACTTTCAAGTGGAAGATTCTATTAAACGTTTCATTGCTTAGAACCCTATGCAAAGATATTATATCTTTGCTTATGATAAAGTATCACATGCCCTTAAATAATATCATTTTCAAAAAAACACAGGACTTGCTTCCGTCGACGGTGCTGCCATCACTCTCTCTGCGCAGGTGTAAAAGTCGCGCAGTAACCATGACAAGAGGAGTGGGGGCAGTCAACTTTATAGTTTGTCAAGTCATCGCATTATAGTGAACAAGCAGGTAAGTCTGAAGTTAGACTGTCAGCTCAGTATTCGTCACTCGATCTTCGGAATTGGTGGTTCCTGTTTGGAGTGTAGAAGGGTCGGGGTGTTTTAAGTTCATTTTTTAAGTTAGCCCATGCACTTCTTCTGTGACTTGTGAGAAAATCAGTGTACTTGCGGAGACTCTGCACCCGGGGAACTATCATTTACGTCGAACAACTAACCTCCTGCTGTTGGGAATTATGTGGGATTCTACCGTGGGATTACAATCGGCCACACGTCAAGTCAGCTGACATATTGCGTCCTGCTACACCACAGCAGCCTTAGGTAAGTGTCGCAATCTTTTTAATCGCCCCTCGCGAACCAAATGACTATTTTTACCAAACATGCGCGAGTCTAGCCCCTTGTCTTCTCTTGTATCGACACGTTTCATCACTTCCTTCAAATATTCAATCCATTCGCAAGATTCCATCAGGAATATTTTCTGTTTAGCATTCTGCTTCATTGAATTAGATTTTAATTTGTATTCCGTTTCAATTCGTTGTATCATTCTATCATCCATCCTGTCATCAGCATTCGCTTCTCTGTCGCAAGATCTCGAAAGTTAGTGAGACTCAGGCATTGCAATGGGGCACAGACTACGATCAACAAAGAAGCGACGTAATTTCGGGCCAAGTGCGTGTCCGTGATCTGAGGTCATAATTCTTGTCTAATCACTTTCACATCTGTGATAATAGGGAGTTTTAATAAAGTATTCTCTTTTTGAAAAGACATTTGAGCCCCAGCCCTTAAGTTTGAGGTCTCCAGAGGTCAAAAGAACGTGATTTTTAACAGGCTTACCAATCACGATCTTTTGTTTGAATAGTCGTTTTTGTTAGGTTACGTCATTATAACGTCAAGAGTGTCACGCAACAATTGCTATTCAATTAATAATTATTTTTTACGTTCATATTTCAATGTTTAGTACACTTTTTTGTTTTTTTTTTTTCAAAAAAGAATTCAGGATATAACTGATATAACAAACAAAGCAGGAGCTCAATTGACTCATTCAAAGCTATCTAGACAGTTTTGAGATTATAAAACAGTGTTTTCTTCACTTTCGTATCTTTCGGTTATCTACATATTTCACAATTGGAATGGACTAACTAAACTCCACCGAATTGAGGTTAAGTTGACGGAATCATTTTGAAGAAAATTTAATGCATAACGATTTGTAGGTGACTCAATTTACGTGTTTATCAATTCTTTTTTTCATAGCAGTGTTAGATCCTAACCTCAAAATTTAATATAAGCATATCTTAGCTACAAATTCAACTCAATTCTCAGCTTCAGGCATAATTTTTTTTGTAAAAAATTACAAGCTGGCATTGCTGTACATTTGTTTTTCAAAGTGTAGAAAATCCTGTAATTAAAGCAAGTTTTTGAAAAGGAAATACGTTTTTCCTGTTCGGTTAGATTTCTTATCAATATTAGAACACAACATAAAATTGGAAAATATAAACCAAAAATAATATTTAAAACAATTGATCCCTGATAATGATTTAAATTTGTATAACTGAATGTTTATAAATGAGAAAAATTTAGACTAAAAGGTATATTGATAAACGCCTACAAATATTCAGAGTCCTGGGGAAAACCTCCAATTCCATGAGTTTACTTCCCAATTTCTAAATTTCGTCATTAAGTAGCTAGATATACATCCAATCATAATTCTAAGATTAGAAGTATTTAGATTTAAAATTTTAAGGTTTGGAAAGTGTTCATAAATAATTCAAAAAGTTTTATATGGAAATTCAGGAAAATTTATTTGCACTTTGAAAAGAAATTAAAATTATAGTCATTTAAAGGTATTTGATGGGTCGTAGGAGGTACATATAACCGTTATAAGAGTCTTAAAGGAGAATTCCAGGTAGAATAATTTAGGGTAAATCCTCTTGTCAAATATGTTCTCTCTTGATATAATAGGTATTGTATTAGAGTAAGAGATGATTACCTGAAGATGACTCCCACTTTGCTAATTCTCTAAATTTCTATTTCATTCTTTCACTCTTTCTTCTGTGGAGCTTTCGCATTGTTGCGTTTATGGTTAATCTACGATTCCACGCACAGACGAGAGTGCACACTTACACTGTCATACAAGAGTGCCATACGCATTCACTTTTCACATGCTAGCAGTGCTAACACCCCCCGTTTGCCCTCACGTGTACGCAGTACGCACCGTGTGGTTACAATCACCTCCCTCCCTCCCTCTTTCTTTCCCCCACTTTTATGTATGGCGATGTATCCGCCATCCACCAACCAATGACGTTTTCAGGAATTGAAAATTGCATTAACCATTAAAAGAGAATCCACGAAAAGAATTGCCTATAAAAATGTGTAACAGATAGATATGATTTTTATAATATTATTATGTATTCTGTGTTAATTATTGTTTAGAAATTTATATTTGTATAATTAATATTTAATTATTTACTGATGTGTTAAGTCTTCAATATGATCTATGATTAATAATATACTTATTTCACTCACAATAAAGAAGTTTTTTTTCTAATTACACGCAATATAATTGCTTATTATTCCCTGAATTTCTCTTCTTACATTTTCATGCAGTGTTGATAGACTTGCTTTCTGTCTTTCCACTTAACTTTGAAAATAAAAGTGGCATCAATTTTTACTAAATAATTGTTAATTGAGCAATAAAAGAGATTTTTATTGGATAATCATCATTTGTAGATTGTACAGTTAATTAATCTTTAGTAATCACTTTACGTAGTCTGTTATTTGCATATAAAATCCATAATTTTTGCAATTTAAATTATTCTGAGATATTCAGAAAATTTGTAAATAAATACATAACTATCTTATCAGTTCGTAAACGTATTTTGTTTCATACTGAGGCTAAACAATACCCGAGCATTTATAAAGGTTTCAAGTAGGCTTGGGATGTTCCAAGTTTTCCAGAAGGATATTTCTATAGATTTCTAAGGCTACCTGTGATTGGTACAGAAAGGAGTCGTCTGTTCTTATTGATACACATTAGGACGAACCCAAAGCTGCCTAAAATTTAGTTGAGGTTTATATGCTGACAATTTGAGACATTTTCTTAAGAAAGTACAAAGTTAGGTTAAGGTTTTCTATTCGTTGTACACAGGTATAAACTAATAAATCTGAGAAATTGCAATTGAAGAATATTACAGAGAAGATGGTTTAGTGACTGACTGTACCTTGTTGAGGAAATGTAATTGGTTGCTTTTATTTTCTCTTCGAGTCTCTAAACCCATTCGATTTTACTGATAAAAGTCTATTCACTAAAATCGACCAAATGAAGACTTCCTTGTCTTGTCGCCCACTGAAAAATTCAAAGGATCGTAAAAATCACGCAAGAGTCCCATTATTTGGCAGGTGCATCGTCATCCGTGGGAACTGAGGACAATGACGTCCGAATGCAATGACCCGACAAAGTGTAAAAATTTGAGACAGAATTAACCAAAAACTGAGCGATCCTATTCTTTCTTCAAGCAATCTTGCAATGTGCATTTTCGGCCTTGATAAAAATACTGTACTTGGGATTGGGGAATTATCGTTTGTTGGTATTAGATTCGATACACGTCAACGTCCCTCGTGACCTCGGAGAAGACGGCACAAAGAATAGTTCCCATTTTTTGCAAATCTGTCTGGTTCTTCGCAAAGAAGAGAAGTGCCAATCCAGTGTCCCGATTTGCACAACAATCGACCTTGTCGAGATCGTCGGGTTTGTTTCCGCACGTGGACGAGTCATCGACACGTGACCACGGTCAAAGGAAGCACGGAAATACGCGCCTACTTTCCAAGAAATCGCGAGAGGAACGAATTTCGGTTTCATTCCAATTCCTTTGTCTACACGGAAAAAATATTTGTTCCACAAAATGGAAAAAGTTTGCCAAGTTTTAACGAAATAGAATGTCACTTTTGAACAGAACACAATTTTTAGAAGGTTTCGTATAAATTTATCGAGTTTGTGAGATTGACCTGTTGTAAATAAAAAGATAGAAAAGGATAAAGAATTTTTCACAAAGTGCTTTATGCTGACAGGGTTCAGTTCTCTTCCATGAATTACTCGGTTGTTTAGTGATAAAAGTGTGAATTCACGCGCCGACGCAGTGGACCGAGCTGCCCGGTGCTCGGTATAAACAAACTGAAGCTCAAGGTGGTTAATAATTAAATAATTAACAATGAGTATGTAATAATATTATTAATAATATTATTATTACACTCTTTAGATTTAAAAAAATTTTCTTTAGATTCTATAAAGCCCCAATGGTATCTAAGTCCTAACTTATCTTTTGATGGTATACAAAATGTTTATTTCATTTTAAATTTCAAAACAATTTCAACAATCACATATTTGGATCTAGAACTCGAAAAATTTCGACTTATCACTGATAAGTTTCCCGCAAGTGGTCATCAAATTTAGTATACCTATATAAGAGCGATTTAAACAAGGAAACTCTGCGTGTAGCGTGCGTCAGCTTGCGTCAACGAATAGCGATACATATTTTATTACTATAGTTATATGTAGGGTATTATATGTGTATTTATTTGTATTAAAGATTAGGCATTATTAGACTTGTATATGAATTTATTTTTTCGAATCGTCAAAACTCCACGAAACAGAGGATGAATACTAGGGTTGGCCAAAAAAGCAAACTTTGCAATTTATAAGTTTTTACACAGTACTTTATCATATTGTAGGCCCTGTGAAAATAGAGGACACGTATTTTTTATTTTTAAATAAATTAAATAATAGAGCTACACTTTTGTTGCAAAGCGTTTTATAAATTTATTACTGAAAAAAATTTCCTTAGTATCATAGTATAATACTTTAACTTTAGCATTATATTTTTATTGCACTAATAAGTGAATATAATTCACAAATGACGCTGTTTATTGCATTTTACCCAACCATAGGCGTCCCCACACTGAAAATTTCATTTTTTTAATCATATTTTTTTCGTATAAAAATACTAGTCTTCTATTTTTAAAAGGCCTATAATATGGTAAAGTACTATGCAAAAAATTCTAGTATGTTTTTTTGGACCACCCTAATGAATACAAAGCTAAGTGATATTCTGGATTATTAAAATTTCGCTAAGTTTTTCCACGTTTTGAACAGTTATTTTTTCCGTGTATAGTTTCTTTCATAAAAGTATTTCAATTATTCAATTATTATCATAAATTGTCATTTGGAGTAGTTGTCAATTGTTAACAAAGCATTGATCTTATAATTTTTCTCTTTTCTTTTTGTCCTAAAGAGCTTGGATTTACCTTCAAACTGGTTGTTTCAACAATGAGAATGAGCTATTTTGAAAGGTATTTCGCAGGAACGAGGAAACTGAAACATGTACTCCAATGAATAAGGGAGAGAAAAGATTGTGATAAGTAATCTGAAAACATGAGTGCGTCACTGCGTCAGCGCAGAATTAGTCGAGCGCTCTTCTAGCATAACAAGAAACCACAAGGCGGCGAACACGTCGACTGTTGCGGAGTATGAATTTCAATATCACATTAGAACAAAAAACAATGTGCGCAATTAACTCTAAAATCCTTTCAAGTCATTGCCATCAACTTACTAATCATTAATCACACTCATCCACAAAGGATTCTGACTATTTCCTTCTTCAAACAAAAAGAAAATATAAAAGAAAAAGAGCCTCTGGGCTGAATAACATTCTACCATTGTAGATTTCTTAATTTTTTTAATAAAAAAAAAAGAGGATTTGAAAATTAAAATTTAAAAAAAGGTATAGGAATGAAGGCTGATTTTTTTATTGAGAACCAGAGAGAGAGACGTTCCAGAAGCAACGTGGCATCTCATTGACTGATTGTGAGCGACGCATCATCGGGATATCGAGCTGATGATTCATTTTAAATTCATCGAGGCGCGTGAAAGCTAGTAAAGCTACAACATGTATCCGATTTGTTTATCACTTCAGGTTTCAGATTTTAATGGAAGTAAAAGTTGAGCTAAGGTTGAAATTAAAGGAAAGTAAATGCAGTTAAGAACTAGGTTTCAATCTTGAAAGATATATACATATAGAGAAGCTTTTGATACGTTTCGTCAAAGATAGGTGAAATTTTTTTGTAGCAGGCTCTTTGAACTAATTTCAAGTTATTTAAAACCAAAATACAGATGATTTAGTGTGAGAGCAAGTCAAGTTGAATTTTTTAGGCCAACTTATATTACTTTTTTCTTTTCTTTAAACTAGTTTATTTTTATCGTGAAAAATGACAGATTGGAGCACGTGTTTACTTCGATAGTGGGGAACATCTTTGTTCACACGTGCAATAGGGGAAAACGGGATGCGTTTTCACTTGGCCTCAAGACTCAAGACTTAAAGAGACTGTCCTGTCCTCAGCCTTTGATGCTGCTGGATTCAGTGAATACTGGATACTTGATATGCGATAGTGGATACGCCTTATACTCTCAGTAACGAATCTAGGAATTGCTGACACCTTTAGGTAAAATCTTTTAAAAAGGCTCGAAACTCGAAATAGAATGTCTTTAAAATGGCTGAAGAAAAGTTGCAGAAAGTGACAGATTTCGAGTTTGTCCTATTTTTATTTATTTAAAATTTAAAATGCATTTATTGAAAATGATTTAAGAAATAAAAATGAGTAAAAATAAAATCAATTTCTTAAACTTCATTCTAGTCAAATTTTAATGAGGTGGGTTTACAAAACAGTTATTTTTCTCTACTAAATTTGTATTAAGCTGTAAAAGATCTTAAAATTAAACCACAATTCTTAAACTTAAGACACCCTTCAAGGTTTTCAGCTCCTTCTTGTAACTACGTCCCTGGTGTTCGGGCTCGAGTTGCCTCGGACGTTGTCGGGAGTTCTTCGCTCCCATTTTTACCCGAGAGACAGGAGTAAGGTTTTTGGTGTTGGTGCCTGGTGGCAGTTGGTGGTGTTTCGAAGGATCGGGCCGGGTCGCGAAGCGCCGAACACCGAGCTTCCAAGCTCTCGAGGAAGCCTCGGTTGTTCCCCAAAAGACAATTTGAGTGTTTAATCACTTATCAACAACGTCAACCCACTTCCACTTCGCGTTTCCCCAGTCCCGGAATCGTGCGCGCGAGTACTGAGTCCGTGAGTCTTCGTTGTTCAGTCTCTTTTGTGTCATCGCCAGGAGTGTGGATTGCGCTTGTCATTAGCATCGTCGTCATCGTCAGCATCGTCATCTCCGTCGGTCGTTATTCTTAAGCCCATCCGTCCGCCCAAAGTTCGCGAGTCTTAAAACTTGGAACTTAAAACACCAAATCTTGAAGATTCCTTGTTCGCTGTTAGTGCTCGTTCTTGGTACGATCGCCATCATGAAAACATTCGCCCGTCGCCGTCGTCGTTATCTCTCCGTCCTCCCTGCCTTCTCGCACTAAAAAGGGACTAATTACAAGGAAAAAAAACAAAGAATATAAAATAGTCTGAAATATACCTTATGGTTTGATTTATTACTTACTGACTGCAGCTCCCTACCGAACGCAGTCGAAAAGTTTGTTTCAGTTGAGTCGAGTCACGCTCAGTTTTGCTACCGACCATTCAGCTGCCTTTCACGATTGTTGCGCGTGAGACGAAGGCAACTTACATCGCAGATACCCAAGTTGACTTTTGGGATTATTATTTCCTACAATCGGAAATTAGGTTTCTTACTCGAAATGCGAATTTAGTTGTAATCGGTGCGCGCTCGGCGAACTTGCAAGGTTGCAGGTGTTCCTGCACCAAGAAATACGAACAACGACGCACCGAGGGAACGAACCCAGTCATTAAATGCCTGAGGGACACTCTTACTCCATGTTGTGCATCGGTTGCAACACTCAAGCCTGCTGGAAAGTGAGTGATGTGATATTGTGTTTTCTCTTATCGACAAATGTCGTTTACGTTTTAGGTGGGCTTTTTGGCAATTCTTGTCTCACTGCGGACTCGCCCCCACTTGGTAGAACTTGACAGGTTATGTCAATGGTTTGGCTCGAACAAACCAAACCCAGTTTATCCTCGCTACGCAAAACTTCCTTCTGCTTCTGGAATTGATTTTAATTTTCCTTTTTATCTTCTATTTCATCTTCTGCTCTATTTTATTTTCTAGTTAATTTTTGTCTAAACGCTTGCAAGTTCTAATGTAAAATTATTAAGCAGGAAGTCCTTTTAAGGGGGCAAAAACTCAGAGGAAAAGGCTTTTACATATTGGTATTGGTATATGACTCCTAGCATTTCAGTGCACGGAATTGATTTTATTTTTGTATTAATAATTTTCTATAACAATGTTTATTCGCAGAATTTCTAATAAAATGTTGTGATCATCGCATTTATTTTTTAAACAATATTATCCCTTCATTTGAGAATTGAGCTTTCACTCACAGTTTAAAATGTTAGCAATTTTATCAGATATTTTTGTTTAAAAAATGTACATTAAATTTACGTTTGCGGAATAGTAAGCTTATGTTCAAATTAAAATGGTATCTATCCATAGTAAAATTTATAGTAACGTAGTAACTTTTTATTTTTTAAATTAAATGTATATGTATATTACCCGCGATTTGTATACTCAACATGTAATAAATTTTGTCTATTTCCAGTTGACAGATACTCTTTTCTGTCATGATAAAACATGTATTGTTTTATTTTTTAGTCCAATATTAAATTATCTATAAAATTATATCATAATTTTGTAGAAAGTATACACATTTTTTGCTCTTACGGGATTTCCCGTAAAACTAACAAATATCAGCAAAGTGGAATTATAGATAGTGGAAGGAAGAGGGATATATGTCCAATCCTTAGGGATAAATTAGGACAAGAGAAAATTGAATGTGTTCTTTTTTTTTGGAATGTGTCATGTTAGGTTGTAAAATATCGTTTGACAGTTCACAAAGATTCTTAAAAATTGAATTCTGAAATTATGTATATTTCTTTAGTCTTGTTGAAATTGAGTTGTTTACGAAATTTTTGCGTGGTGACTTTCCTTGTAAGACGGATAAAGGAGAACTCAAATAGTAGAAGTTAAAAAGAATAACTTATAGTTTGGTAAATAATATCACAAACCAATTTATGAAATAAATTTAACACAGGGGAAAATATTTCAAACTTATTTTCATTTTTGTTTTCCTAGAGATTCTGGAAATTCGAAATTCATCCTTTTTAAAATTTTATATTTAATATAAAGTACCCGATCATAATTTTTTTAATAGTTACTGATGGGCAACTTTCCAACATCCTATCATGATTCAGGAAATTTTCAAATCAAATTTTCACATGATCTACTTGAAATTGTAGATAATTGTAGAAAATTTATAGAAAGATTTCATTTATTTGTGATATTTTTTCTATAGAAAATGGGGAAGTAAAAACCATAGTTCTGAACCGGGTTTCCCTTCTCAAAACGTTACGAAATTGAATACTGATAAGTCCAAATAATAATTTGTGAATTAATTTTGATTTTTTTTGCAGGTAAACACGTGGTGACATCCGCCTGTGACGGTGCAATTGGCAAGAAGGTTGTGGAAGATAAGAGTCAGTCTATCAGTACCGAGCTGACTGTGACTTTTCACTGTTTTGTAGACAGTGATCGCACGTAGAATAATTGAAAGAAAGAAGTAAAGAAGGCGAAAAGAAAGAAATTTCTTTCAAGAACCGTGGACAAACACCCGTTTCTACAAAAAGAATTTAGTATGGAACGTGAATCGAATCCCATGCAAGCCCTATGCCGTAGCGGTTGCGGATTTTATGGATCGCCAGCAACAGACGGTCTGTGTTCGCTATGTTTCAAAGAGAACCTAAAGAAGAAGCAACAACCACCCGTATCAGCGACCCCAGTATCTGCTTCGCAAACTGTCTCGAGTAACGCTGGCTCGTTGCAAACTGGCTTTGGTAACCCAGCCTCCACAGGAACAACCGCGCAGCCCACCATTCCTACCATCCCCCAAACCACGACAGATTTACCCGGCCCTAAAGAAGTAAGATTTATTGTTTATCATTCTTTTTAAGGATCCTATGTCAATTTTTAGATGTGTAATGTCAAGATGAAGATATCATTAAGAAGAATCATTGTTTGGCATGTATAATTTTAAAATTCTAAAGTTGAGGTGGGGGATTCTGAATATTGATAATTTACAGATTTTTACAACCTGTCAAACACTAGTTCTGTATCAAAATTATATTATTCATTAGTATAATTAATAATAGAAATTGAATTCATATCATTTAAAAGTTTAATGTAATCTCTTAATAATGCTTTCTTGTAATGAACCTGAACAAAGTATTCCTTATAAAATTTGTTTGTATCACGTGTCTAATACGTAGACAGTTGTCATAGTAACAAATAGTCAATCAAAGATTTGAAAGTGCCAGCATGGAGACAAATTTTTAGTGGATTATGGCCTCAAATCATGGCTCATCATCGTCGAAAAAAAATCGCAAACGCCGCATAAAAAAACTAGTAATTTTTTTTATATCCTTACAGTATCAAGTGCCTATGCGTAATTTGTGGTAGGTCCATATGGATTGGGCAGTTGCAAAAAATTGAAAACAGTCAAAATTTAATCTAACCTGAAAATTTGTTGATGAAAATTCTTGTTTAGGCCCTGAGTACACAACCTGGATCCGAAAATGGTTCTATACTTTTCTATCATATTGCCTTATCTCTTGCGACTATGTAACAAGAGAGTTGGAGCAATATGATAGAAAAGGACAGAACCATCTTCAGGTCCAGGTTAGGGTTTCAGTTCACGATTCTGTTCAGACCTTTAAACATAAGTTCTTTGTATTTTCGTTTTTACTTCAAATTAATAAAAATTTCCATTTTTTGAAAAAAACCTTAAGGATGATAAGAGATATTTTTTTTTTTAATTTTAAATATAATAAATACTTTTAAAAATCAGTGATTCCATGCGTAAATATTTTTTGATTTTTATAAGATAATTCACAGAATTTAATTAATTTTATAATTTTTCTTTTCTTTACAGTTAAGCAGAGACGATCAGGAAGATGAAGTCGGAGTTAGTAGTGGAGCTGCTGAAGGTTCAATCAGTAGCGGTGATGTCGATGACTGCTTTGATGGAAAAGAGACTGACAAAGACTCTAAAAAGAAGAAAAACCGTTGCGCCCTTTGTCGCAAGAAAGTGGGCCTGACAGGTGAGAAAATTCTTTATAATTTCCAAACTTCCTTCCCTCGGGGTTGCTTCAAGTCAACAATTTGTAAAATCATAATTATTTAAAAGACATAAAATGACACATGTTTTTCTTTTCAGGATTCGAGTGTCGTTGTGGTGGACTCTTCTGCGCTGTGCATCGATACAGTGACAAGCACGATTGCAAGTTTGATTACAGAGAAATGGGCGCCCAAGAGATTCGGCGCAACAATCCAGTTGTTGTTGGTGAAAAAGTGCAAAAAATTTGAACTATTTAGTGTGTAGTCATTGGGAAAATGGTTATATAACTATATAAACAAACAAAATATAAAAACATGAAGAAAATGAGATAAATTATCTGGCAGCTGATTGCACATCGAGGAACGATTTATAGCGGATGAAAGGAAATACCGAGCGAATGCGATATGAGAGATTTTGTGTGAACGCAAAAAATTATTCGGCAACGCGAATGAGTCGTCGGGAGTATATATATTATAATAAAGCATAGCAAAAGACGGAAATTAGATGATGACGACAGAAGAGAGTTCGCGCGAGTCTTAAAAGTGTATACATGTTCGTTGAATAAATGTGTGGAAATTTTCGGGGAAAAGGAACAATCGAGAATGCCAGTGCCATGTCAGATTTTCACCTTGTGAGAGTTTAAAAATCAGGAAAAAAATATCTGGTTACTAACTGCTGCCAGCTTACTACTACTATTACCTATTATTATCATTGATTATACGGTTTATTATTACGATTATTCTATATTACGTTCATTAATTTACTTAAAATGGTAAATTTGCGCAAACCAGGGACAATACGTCGCAAGTTTCTATTTAAGTAGATAAAAACGGAATTCCTGGTGCAGTCAGTCGGTCCAAAATATCTTGTTAAGGCGGTCAATCTATCCATCGAAGATACAAATTTGATGCGTAAGTGTTTTTGTTTTCCATTATTATTATTATATCGTCGAAAGGAATGTTATTTAGGCGATGACTGACGTTGATGGGTGATCACAATTCTAGGTTTAAAAATTAGTCTAATAATTATTAAGTATATTAGCCCATTGATTCATAAAGTAATGCAATAAAATATAAGTAGTACTGTGTGTTTATGTCAAATCTCACCGAGAATATAACGAGCATTATTACTCATTAAATACTGTTTGAAATTACGTTCCGAAACATTGTTTATTTTTGCGCTAACCGTCCGCAAGTCATAATATTTATCACGTGGACTACATATTTCCTCTTTATCAAAAGTTTTATCTCATATTCAAAAAAAAAACAAAAAACAAAAGCTGCGCAAGGTATTCCGCCGTTGCAATTTAGCTTTATGTTATAAGTAATGGTTGGTAGAAAGCTTAGAGGCCGGGATTTAAAAATAAAATATAGGGGGAGAAAATAAAAAAAATTAAGTGATTTTAAGGCAACTGCACTTTTGTATCTCGGATCTTTATGTTGACATGCATTGATTTCCACTCGCTGCAAACATTTTATCCAGAAGTTTACTCGAATTTTCTTTTAATTTGCTTTGTGTAAATCACTACGAATCAACTTTATTGTTACTTTTCTTGTTACGTTGTGAAGCACACGGCATGCCAAGTTAGTCTTCCCTTAATGAAATCATTTTACTTTCTATTTTATTGTTTACTTTTTTTCGTATTCTATAACGAGATTAAGATGTTTTTATTTGGTCATGGGAATTGTTTTATGGGAGGACTAGCAGCTAAAGCTTAGGGACAATATTGCTTAGGGATTTTTTTGTCGTTCCCGCTTCTTCAGTACTAGTTACAAGAAATGAGGAAAAAGGCTACGCAAAGTCACACGTACACACTTTACACACGGCAGTGATTTATCAGTAATATCTACGGAAAGGTTGCCTTCAGGCCTTCATCCTATTTTAGGCATAGCATATTTTTCTAACATATATATCGCAATATCGGCGTAATCTTGCCTAGCGAGAGAACGAACCAACGGATAAAACAAAAATTGGAGGGTGTGAGTGTATTAGTGCACAAGCAAACGTGTGTGAGAGAAAAACGGTGAGAATGTGGAGAAACGGCGAGTCGAATAAATATATTATATATATATAATACATAATTATAGATATATATATATGGTATATATGAACACGCAATGACGAATACAAGAAGAAAAATATATAAGAGTGACGTACAGACATTAGCGAAGTTTGTACTCGGCTGACTACATAAGGACATAACATGCTTGTAATTATTAAAAATTGATATTAGTACGATTAAGCGATTAAAGGTAACGTCGACTTTAATATATTATATGGTTATGATTACCGATTACTATCCTTCGAATTCAATTCTAGGCTTTAGGTTCCCAGCTTAGGTGAACAAAATCGGAATTTGTGTGTAAATACACCTCTCCACTCTCTTTTCCCCTAAGAAACCTGTGAACAAAATCGGAATTAGTGTGTAAATACACCTCTCCACGTAATCTTCCCTCAAGAAACTTTCTTCTAACACAGTTCTCGACATTTATATAACCATAGTGGACTATATTTATGTATATTTAAAACAAGAAATATATAAATTCGTCACCCTAAATCTTTTCTTGCGTTCAATTCTCAACTATTTGGACTGTGCAAGAAGTTCGAAAATTTAAGGATTTAGGTTCCGATTAGACGAAACTGTTCAATACCTCGAACTTTCTTTCAAGTTAATCGAAGAAGCTGCAATCTCGAGAAACTTCCATTACTGAATGTATAGAGGAATTGAACAATTTCCAGCCTTTTTCACATTTCCATAAAATATTGTTTAAAAGAACAATACCAATTACGTATTCGCTTTTTATTCGTTACAAAATTGCCAATCCTCTTATCACAATTTTATACACACCACTAATTACGAACTATGTAGTCACTAGAGTTTTTTGAGGTACTTAGCAAAGGCTTCATTACTTTTTAGAATTAGAGCGTTTGATTTTTTCTTCGTTCGCAAAACATCATTTGAGTCCATGCCGCGTGCATAGATTTTTTTTAAGTTCAAACCCAAGGCAAGATTGCAACTAGAATTGTGGCAAAGTGCTTTAAATATTTACTTAATATTAATTTTTGAAAACTAAACTTTTTTTTATAAAACTTTATCTCTTTGATTTTTAACTTTTTGAACATGAAATAAAAATTACGGAAAATGCTTAAACCTGCAATAAAATTATTCTTTGGTATTAAAAGCAAAAAAAGTAAACTTAAACGAAGATTGCAAATATTTCCTCTCCATAGTTCGAGCTTTAACAATTACTAAGCTCGAATCCCTGCACTAATGATAACTAGTAATTAGTTTTTAGTTAATGTAATCACGAACGGAATTACGAACGGCAAAATAGTTATGAAGTGATCGAACTTGTCGATCGTAAACTGTGGAGTCAATCTTCGTAGGATTTTGAGTTGACAAAGGTGGCGTCGAAGCTGGTGTGAGGATTCCAAAGGACTCGCAGTTTCTATCCATGGGCCGATTTTGCTTCACGTACACGTGATCTCCCATCACAGAAACTTTTATTTCTTCAGTCATAGTCGTTTCCTCTTGGGAAATTCTTTCGTCCTGATCGATGTCCATTTCGGAACTCAGGTACTCAAGTTGCGATGTCTTATTTTTATGCTGAACAGCGGTATGATTTTTCAAGCCATATTGAGTTTTGTAGTTTTTACCACAAGGGCATTTGAAAGCTTTCCGCATCCTTAAGGGAAAAAAAAGAATTTATGAATTTAAAACTGAGTTTAAATGGGTATAATAATATCATAATTAATATCGTATAATCGAATATACGTACTTTCTATCGTTTTTATGGCCATTTTTTGAATGATACTTTATACCATTGACATTTTTGTATCTTTTTTTACAACCTGGGACAGGACAAGCGAATGGTTTCCCGCTATTTATTTCACTTGCAGAACTGCGACTTACACTCCTGAAATAGAAGTAAATTCAGTTTTCTTTTTTTAGTAATAATAATCTAGATTAAAATTATCCTGATGAACATTTTTTAAAAGAATTGGTAACAACATTTATAGGATTACAATTCTATAAATAAAAACAAATTAATGTAAAAAAAAATTTTCTATAATAGATACCTGTTTCCGTATCTTAAAATATAATCAGTCGAAAATTCTTCAGTCGTGGCCCATGAATCGTTGCTATCTTCTGGTTCGCTTGTAAAATCTTCATCTCCTTCAGTTCATGCAATAAACATTTTTGTTTGTATTTTATTTTTACAAAAATAGATACCTTTATACTTAACCTCTTCGTTGGTAGAGAGAAATTCGACAAAAAGTGCCCAAAATGGCAGAAAAATTTTTGTATTCTAAAATTGGTACCAGATTGATGCACTATTGCGTCAATGCCAACGAAGGGGTTAACAGGAGATTTAGAGATTTTTGTACCTGTTGGACTCTCGTTTTTTATTTGAATTGAGGCATGACAATTACGGGGTCGGGTTTGAATCTGAAGTGGCTTTATGATCTCTCTTCTCGCTGCATCCGTAAAAAATCGCAGAACATAGGACAGAGGAATGCAGGGCGGTTGTTGTTTTTCCTTTTGCTCCACGACTTGAGGATCATAGTCTAAGCACGTGAGACGATGCTAAAAATTCTTATAATTTCTACGAAAATTAAGGGATTTAATGGATAAAAATAAATACACATGAGAACGGTGACCCTTTTTCAACCTATAATTAAATTCTGTAATAAAAATTGGAGATATACTATTCGTATCTCTATAAATTAATTTTTTGAATATATTTATTATCGAATCTAATTTTTAATTTACAACATATCTCATATGAAAAAGCAATTGCGAGAAATATTTTTTTGGTAAATCGTAAATTTAAGATTAGGTATATCAAAAACCCCAATTACAGCTATAACTTGAATTAAAACTCCTAATTTTAAGTTACGAAACAAAGATCGAAGGACAAAAAAAGCTCCCCTTATTCCAAACTCCCTTGTAACTACAATTCTTTGAAAATAAATGGATGACACATTGAATTACCTAATAAATTCTTCCCAGTGAACAAAAACAAAATTTCCATGCCCCCCGCTAAGCTATAACCCATCACACATAACCTTAAAGCCGCTTTCGCGGATTGGGAGACCATTCAGTCCCTACCGATATGCGTTTCTTCTATATGTTGAATCAATCTTCCTAGATTCTTGAATGTAAGGCCACAGTCGTTGAATTTACAAATATTGAGCATAAACACAGCCATATCCAAAAAATGGTTATATTAATCTCTTTGTATTAGGTACTTTAATACTTCCTTTTAAGTGACGACGTCTTGTCTTGACGGCTGCAACCAAACGAGAAATGACGAGACGAGAATCAGGAAGGCCGAAGGAGTGGGAACGAGATTACAAGAAAGACCGGCTGGCAGCCGCTGGAACCGGCAAGGAACTACGCTAGTCAAACTGAGTGGTCCCCATCCCCAACCTTTAACTTGAAGTACTCCTATTTTTTTAAATTCCCCCTAATCCAAAAATAGACTCCCAAAAATAAATTTCACCCACAAAAAATGCATGGAGCAGTCCCCCCCCCCTATCGTCTGTAGATTCTAATTTTGGTTTGAAACTTGATTATCAGACTGCAGAAAAGCCCAGTGAAACTCTTGCATTTTTCAACTGTTATATTGGCTATATCTGCGTATGCATCTTTGACTATAGTAGTATAAATATATAGTATGGCCGTCGCTCAGCGGCACTGGCCGTGCTGTTTGAAATGAAAATTAGGCGGTGTATAATATAATAATATAATCTAATATAATAATATAATTATTAGTTTATATCAGTGAATATACTAAAAATCAGTAAATATATTCAATCAATTTTATACATTTCAGAATTGCCGTAAATTCTTTTCTTAGATTTTAATTTAATTTATTGGACACCGCGCAAGTTGCGTCGTCATGAGGACGTTTAAACTTTAGGCAGAGATCCATGATCCACCCATCCACCTCACCTTCCTTGTTAACTGCTGTCAATATCTTTGCTCGGTTGCAGACTAAAATTTATCCCTCGTGCTCTCTCGGGTTAATTCGGTTGGTCGATAACGTGCGCCAAGGCGTGGGAAGCCGTGATCGGGTCCCACTGACGGAAGTTGCGCCGTTCCGTTTTGTTCCGTTTGCGACGACTGTCCTGATAGGCTCTTTCTGTTCTCTCCGTGGTCGTCCACTCACCGATCCAACATTCCAAAGGCCGGGTCACTTTACCAGCCTTCCTTCTCGACGACACTGTTCTTTGGTAAGTCTGACCTCCTGCCTTCTATTTTCCGACAAACGTGAGTAAAACCAACTAAAATTCGGACTTAAAACTTTATTATTTCACCCAAAAGTGCGCGCTTTTTCATCCCCTTTTTAAAAAATCTCGGAGTTTTCCATTAACATCAAAAATATCAATCAAGTGACGCGCGCCGCGAAACTCAATTCTCGGCCATTTTTCCAAGTGTGCTCGAGACCTCGCCTCCGAATTTCTTATCTTCTGGGAATTCTTTGGGTGTGTAAAAGAAAAGTCGAATTCGGGTTGAAGTTCCGATTTTTTTTGGAGCTCCAGGTGACTTTTAACCTTGGAATTGGAAGTCGTGTGGATATTCGGTCTGTTCTTCTAGTTATGTAACTTCACCTTGCTCGTGTCCACGACTCGTGCCGATTTTTTAAGCAAAAGAGGGAAGAAATAAAATAGTTTTCTTGACTTTTTAAAAAACGAGTGTCTTCTTTCCAGGTTTTTGAGGTGAACAGAGCTTCTGTACCAACCCTACTAACGTCATTATGTTCTGCTCACGATTCATCGTACCGGTCGCCAAGTCCACTGTAAGTACTACTTATATAACATTAATTTTCATCAGTGGAAATTCCAATAAAATTGAAAAAAGAATCCAAAGGAGATGTGAGAAATGTCATTAGGAATTGAAAATTGGAGTTAGATCTAAAATCTGATTTGACTCAGCCTCTTTTGGGGATTTAAACTCTTTTGGCCTAGATTAGTTTTTTTTTTGTAAGAAATATATTTTAAATTAATTAACTTTATTATTTCGAAAACAAGGTTACTATATTTAACTTATTTATTGATATCATCTTATTAATTTATAAATTTCAAGCTTTCTTTTATTGATTTTTTAAATACTTAACCTAGTTTAAGTAAATGAGAGATGCAACCTGAGCTACACGGAAGTGAAAATGTGGTTGCACTTGCTCAATTGATTTTTATGCGATTTTTGGATGAGACGTAATTGGGTAAATCTAAATTTTAAAAGATGAATCTATTTTATTGATTCTTATGTAACCGTGGCTCTCAGCAAAATAAAGATAGAAATCGGAATTATGTAAATTACATTTATAAATAAGCACTTTTGAGGAATTATAAACTTGACCTTCAGCCAAACTGTTATAATTCCTAGTTAACTTATTTTTATAAAAAAAATTATTTCCTATTAAAAAATTAATCTTGTTTCGATGATGTCTTATGTAATCTCAAGTGACATTCATTTTTAAGTAAATTATTTAATTTATGTATTATTGCTATTGTTCAAAAACCTTCTTAATTGCTTTTTTATTTGCTTGTTTGTTTATAACAAATATTTTCTTTCATGATTTTTTGGTTTAATCTGTTTAGTGAGATTTGACCTCTTTAGGAATATAATCAATTTACCAGTACGGCAATAAATTTTACTTTATTGATTGGAGTTATCTAGTAACTAAAAGTAGCTTTTAATAAAATTGTTGAATTATTTCAATTTATAAGAAATTAATATGTTCTTATACGTTTTTTCATTTATCTTGTGAGTCTTATGTAATAATTTATTTCTCTTTGAGGTTAATTTCAACATTTCTGAAGGGACAAAACTTTATAAATGGAGTCTAAGTGATATTGGGGTCAACTCTTTCTTCGTGTTATAATTCTACTTAATTTAATTTAAAAAAAATTATAATTCTTTAATTATAGCTTCTTTT
>JAUESI010000028.1:3200864-3216712 GCA_032275145.1 Synergus laeviventris | reverse complement strand
GACATGCTCGATTTTCCGTTTCGAAATGTGAATTTTAATAAATTATTCTAAACACAGCATTTTTATGAAAAAAGTGTCCAAATGGAGGTCACAGATTGCAAAAATTTGAGTGGTCTGCCGCTTTCGACGATGATTGTAAGTATTTCAATTCTAAATTCTTTGCACCGGTTAGTAAATAATTTTTAGGTTATGTTTTCCAGATCATGTTTTACATTTTGAAATTTTGTATTAAAAATATTGGATCATAATAAAAGTTTTTGTGGATTTTCATTACTGATTTTATTATTTTCTATTTTTTCCAGAATATGTTTTACAAATTGTCGAGTTTTTAAAAATAATTTACCACATCAAACTTTTTCGCATGGCTTTTTGTCCTTACACGTTTGTTTACGTTTGTGAACGATTTCAACTTTTTTATAGTGGATGTTTATTATTTGAGATTTTGACTGTAATATTTAACTAATAAACTGTAACTGTAGGCGATCTTATTAAGCATTTAGAGATTAAAGGGAAAATTAGGGTTTACAAAATTTACTGTTTTAATCGTTTAAACCTAATTTTAGTGAGAAGATTTTTGTATTTGTATTATTTTATAAATTTTTCATTTTAAAATTTATGTTTTTGATATGATTAAGCAAGAAGCAAAAATTAATTCGTGGAGGATTGTGATTTTAAAAGATATTTTACTATTTTGTCAATTGAATTTTTTAGGACGAACCGAAGAAAATGGAGTCATTAGCGTCGCTGGAGCTTCTGAAAACGAAATTGTGCAAGTCAAAGTTAGTTGAATTATTATACTTAATTTTTTATTTAGTTTTGATTTATTTTCATTATAATGGTTTTGAAAAATAAATTCTTTTTTCAGTGAGTTGATTAAGAAGTACAATGACAAGCTAAAAGAGTGTAAGCAGCTAGAAGCTTCGATGGGAAAAGTGAAAGCCGAATTAATTACACAACAAATGGTAAGATTCATCCATTCCGATATAATTTTCTCAGTTGTAAGCCTTCCAGGAAGTCATTTAAAAAATGTTTCAGCCTATGTACATCCCTAGTATGCATACAATTAAAAATGATCAAATTTGTTACAAATATTATTGGAATTCCTAACTTAATTTATGATAATTTTTGCATTTAAGCAAAATAAAGAATTCCAAGGATCGGTCAAACACTTAACAAAACAGGTCTCGGATCTTGAAACAAAGAATGCCGGAGATCAGCGACTCATTCAGCAACTCACTTGTAAAATTAAAGACATCGACGACAAACATACTGATAAACTGATGGAAGTTGATCTAGATAAATTAAAACTTGAAGGTAATTTATTTATTTATTTTTGAATAGTAAAATGAAGGATATATGTTACTTACCATAAGAGAAAATGAAACTAAATTTTAACTTACGGTAATTATCGTTCTCTCGTTTGATAACAATTAAATTTGATTCACAGAGAAGGTGAAAAGTTTGCAACAGGAAATCAAAAGTCTCAAGAAAACTCGACCTGAGAAGAAAAAGTCGAAGAGAGACCAAGGAATTAATACAGATGAAGTTCAGATCGTCGATTTGGGTAATAAAATTATATATATATATTATTAACATAATGTGTCGTAATAGATTCAGAGAAATTTATAGTTTAAAATTATTTTTCAGATGCTAGGTTAAGTGAAGAAGCAAAACTTTTAAAGAATCGCCTTCTGGGAACTGAAGTTAGAGGAATTATTGAAACTAAGGCGAAAAACTCATCCTCTATATTTTGCACAAAATGCTATGCTGCATCGGACAACTTTATCAATTCCATTAAACCGCTGCAACCTTTAATTTCACCCATTTTTTCACAAAGTAAGATTATTCTGAATGATACAAACGTTCAAATTTTAAAATATTTAGAAGTCTTCAAATTAAAATATTCCCAGTTTAAAAATAAATAAAGATGTTTTCTTTAACATCTACAATGTTTTATTTTTCAGATTCAGAATACAAACCCGAAGAAATTCATAAATACAGAGAGCCAGTATTTATTAGTCCAACGGGAGGCAAATCAGTTGCAGAACCCGAACATTTGACTGATTCTTCCGAAGGAAAAAATCTCGACTCTCAGAAAATTACTTCACTAGAAAAAAGGCTGAAAAATCTAGAATGTAAGATAAAAAAGCAGACAAAAACCGTGGATAAGAATCGATGCTGTCATTCCAATTCATATTTTCCAAATCCTGCGAATCAAGATGTCATGTTCGAGATTTGGAAACAGCTACTTGATAAAGATAAGCTTTCCCAGAAACGCAATTGTAAAACGAAGCTTAAGAGGTGTAAAAACAAAAGAAAGGCGATTTCTAAGAAAAAGGAAAAGAGAAAAACTTTCCAAAATTGGTCCGTAGAATCTTCAATAGAATCCAAAAATTTTATTGAACCTTCCATTTTTCAAGAACGAACTTTATGTTTTGATCCAGAAGATTTACGACAAGAAATTTTGGTGAAGGAAATTCCGAGTTCTTCAAAGGAAGTTAATTTGTCAAGTGAAAAGAATCTAGAGGCGCAAATTGTAGAGCATTCTTTCAAAAAAAGAAGGACGGAGTTTTCAGTTCCGAGTAATGAGCAAAATTTATCTTGTGTTCCAGTTTCATTTCCAAACGAATCAATTTTAGTTTTTGAAGAATCGAGAGATTTAATTCAAGTTTCAGAACTATCGACTTTGACCGCAGAAAAGTTAAAACATGATAAAGAAACAAACAATGATAAAAAAAATGAAGAATTTGAAATGCTGGAAGTGAGGCACAAAAAAATAACTGCCAGTTCTTCAAATATGGAGACACTAACTATTCAAGAGAAAAACATAGTCTCAAGGGAATCTTTCACCTCACCGAAAGGTATACTGGAACGAGAGGAGACAATATCAATCCTAGAAAAGGTAAAAGAGGATGAGCGAACGAACATTTCACAAGAAAATAAAAATTTAGAAACAGTAGAAATGAGCCATATTAACATTTCTACAAGTTCTCAAAGTATTGTCGACATACCGAACATTCTAGGAATTCAAACGGTTCCAACAAAGGAAGTTTTAGAAAAATCATCAACTTCAGAAGAAAACAGTAAGATCGTGGAAAATGAAATTGGAAGTATGAAGAGAAAGGTTTATTTACCTGTGGAGAGTTTCGAAAATAATGTTAATAATTCTGAAAATATGGTGAGGGAAAGATTAGCGTCTCATTGTTCTGACGATGGTCTTGGCTATGAACTTGCAAGAAAGTCCTCCGATTCCCAAAATTTGAATTCAAAACAAACTTGCGTTCAGAATCTAGTTTCGTTAGATAATTTAGATAAAGAAAACGATACTGAAATGCCTGTAAACAATTTGGAGAATCACGAAAGCAGTATTACTAATCAAATACAAATTGCAGAGACTCTTTCTTCTTTTGAAATTAACGAAGAATTCGAAACCACAGAAGAAATTTCACAAAGAGTAACTAATTCTTTTTCTCAAAAGAGAAAATCCGATTTGCTGGATGATCTCTCTTTGTCAGATGACGAACCTCCCGAGGAAATCAAAATTAATTCTAGTACTGTGGCTCCGAAAGAAATGTTAAATATTTTTATTTCGAATTCGAATAATGACAACGCCTCAAAAAATTTTATTCGAGGGAAAAGGTCTTCGAATTGTCTTCTCACAGTCATAAGTCCAATGAATGTTCTGAAAAAGAGGAAAACATTGGAAGTTCTGAAGAATGTAAAACCGGGAAGTCGAAAAACACTTCTAAAGAAGATAAGAACTTTGAAACAGCGTTCAAATAAAGTGGTTTCATCTTCTGTGATTAGGAAAACGGAAGAGAAACAGAATTTAAAAATTAATACACCGAAAGTTGAAATTAAGAAGGTAAATTCAAATGAGAGTGTAAATTCGAATTCTCTTATACCAAGTAAAAAACAAAGAATTGCTCATACGCCGAAAGCGGAAAGTGAATCTGGGAGTTTGGAAGATTGGCCAATTGAAGTTCCGAAAAGAAAATCGCTCAGATCTGCGTCAAAATCGCCTGAAAAACTGAACCACAATAGGTTTAAACCATCAGAGAAAAAATGTATTAATTTAGAAGAAAATGAAGAAAAACCTCTGGTTGTTAGGAAAAAAGGAAGACCGAGGAAAGTGCAACTGGCAGAAGCAAATTTACCAGAAGAAAACTTAGAAAAAGGATCAAGTGATGTGGAATGTAGTGTTTTAGTTAATTTACCAAAGGAAGCCGAGTCGACAGTAAAAGAAAATCGGATAATAAAAGTTGTAGAAATGTCTTTGAATAAAACTGAGGATCCAATTTTAATGAAGAATGTGTCATCTGATGAATATGCCACACTTTCAAACCGATCGCAAGTACAGAATAAATATTGGGTAAAGGCAAATGAATTTCTTGCGAGTAATGTCAAGGAAGAAAATAGCGATGCTTCATTTAGAGAACTTCGATCAAGACAAGTTGAAGTTGCATCTAAGGAAAA
The DNA here is from genome assembly GCA_032275145.1 of Synergus laeviventris. Taxonomy (NCBI): domain Eukaryota; kingdom Metazoa; phylum Arthropoda; class Insecta; order Hymenoptera; family Cynipidae; genus Synergus; species Synergus laeviventris. The sequence goes on along the minus strand of JAUESI010000028.1, from coordinate 3,212,236 downwards.
TGTAGAGAAAATTGGAGCTGGGAAAAAGCATAGTAAACTTAACATGCCTCCTTTGAATCCTGATGATACGTTACTTAAGACTCATTATATAATTAAATTACTCAACGAAAAGTTTGATAGAGGAAATGACATAGACGTTATTTCAATCTCGAAGATAAAGCAGACAAACATTGGTGAGTAAAAATACAATTTTAAACTGATTATTGTAGGAAAGATGTTCAAATATTGTATATTGAATCTATATAATTTTTTATTTTTTTTTTACAGAAAAAAAAGTTCGATTGCAACTAGATCGATTGACAAACAGCGAAAACTGGCCGATGGAATTGCACTTGGATGTAATAGAAAAAATCTCTGAACTCTGTCAAGAAACTACCGCAGCAAAGTTAGTATTCAATAGCAGAATTTCCCAAGTTTGAGATCATCTAAGTCATATTAAAGAATATTAAATAATATTTTATTTATTTTGCAGGTGTATAGTGAAATTCCTAGAAGAACAGTTTCTTAAAAATGAGGAATCATTGGATACAAGTAATACTCCACCTGCACCACCGATGACTAGAACGCAACAAAAAATTGTTACCTTGATTTCCAGTTTAGAGAAATCGATGCCAAATATTTTTAATCTCATCACCAGCGGCATTAATTTTTCGATTTTTCGACTCAGCAACGAACCTAAGGTTTGCTTTTTATCCCGTAATTAGCTATTAAAAGTTCTACACCTTCAAACTGTAAGCCTTAGAAACTAAAGGTTTTAAAGTTCGTCAACTTCAAAATATAATAATTAAAAAATTTTAAATGTCATCTCATTTTCGCTTATTTCTATTTTTTCGATATTTGTTTAATTTTAGAAAATCGTAGTCATTGATGGGTTTGCTCGAGTCTATACAGCTTTGGCTCGTCTGAAAAAAGATAGAGAAAAAGCAAGATTATTTTGCTGTGATGCACTGTATTGCTTACGTATGCATACAATAACTGTAATTCATGCCGTTCTCTCTTGCTGGCCAGAAGTTCTTCCTATATGTGATGCGAATCCAGGTACGAATTTATTCAATTTATAGTTTTATTAAACGCAACACTAATTACTAAATTGTTCAATTGTCTTAACATTCACCAATAATCTGTTACAGAAATCCTTCCGAAGTGCATAGCGCACATAATTCTAACGACTGATACACATGGATCCAAGTATCCAAACCTTGGTAGTCTCAAAAATTTAATCTCGGTCTATCATCAATATCCAAAGGCGGAATATATCTCCGAGCACCTCGCGTTCGAATTCTTATCTGCTTTAAAACGTAAGTATTTATTTAAAAGTAGTTATAGGTACCAAAAATTAATATTCGGAGATTTTCTAATTTTTGAGGAATTTATATGATTTCAGAGAAACATGAAAATAGTACCGATATGGCGATAATATTGTTAGCAAAGAAACAAGGACCTAAGTGGACGGAGCTTAATATTATTCGAGAATTGCGGACCATGATTTTTAACAACACTCATCCTTCCGTTTACCATGCTTTTAGTTTACTTGGTTAGTACTCTTTTCCTAGTTAGAAATAGGTTGACGATAAAAAGTCCAAATGACGTCATTGAAATTTGAAAATTGTCGATTTTATAATCTGCCAATTGTACATTTTTTGTGAAAATCACTTATAATACCATCAATATTCACTGATAAAGTTTCTTTGAAGCGTAATAAACGTCGAAAACTGACCTCAAATTCTAATATCTATTCCTAAAGGAGTATAAGAATTGAAGTTATAATATTATTGTATATTTTAATGTGAAACACATTTATATTGTTTATCTTTCTACGATTTTCAGGTAATTTATTGCGATCCTTCCCTGCTGAAAAGGAGGAGAAATATATTGATAAAACTGTCCAAGAGTTATGCGTTTTAATGAACTTAAATGAAGGTAATTTTTTATATGTACTTAAATTTTGTATTTTCTTTAAAAAATAAGAATGGTATCTAATATGTAATTATTTTATGATCGTTTAGCTATGGAAGATCACCTCGAGGGAGTTGCTTCAGCCTTGCTGAGTCTCACAAAGTTCCCAAAGCACTTCGATAAAATAGCAAAATTTATTTTACTTTGGAAACCGACTGAGATTCGTCACATAGAGTTAAAAACCAAACTTGATACCTTCTTCTTAATGAAAAATACAAGCTGGTGGCATACTTTTATTCAGAACGATTATACGATGCCCTCTTTTAACTCTAAAAAACATAGTATTCATAATAAGAACCGCCAGCTAAACAAGATGCAAGGTCAAACAAAGAAGAAGAGAAATAAGAAAGCTCAGAGAAAAAAAGCAGGTGTCTCAGGGAAAGTTCCTTCGAATTCGTAACAATCTGCTATTGTGATATTAGTTAACGAATCTTTAGCGCTAAGTCGGATATGTATATAAGCCATAATATTTTTAAAGTCCGGATAAAGAGTCTTCGAAGTATCACTTTAAAATATTGTGTTTTATTTGCAATAGATAGCATTAATTTTGTACTCTAAATCTTTCAAGAAAGATGTTGCATTAATTTACCTCGTGTTTCTTTTTATTGTTCATTAATTTTTAATTAATAAAAGAATGTTATTTATTTGCAGGTATGGTGTTTTTTTAAAAATCCTTTTCATTTCAACATTATACTCAATCATTTATCATAATTAATAATTTAAATATTTGAGTAATATCCAATAAGCGCGCCAGAATCGAAATTTCAAGGCAAGTTTTAAATTTATCGGAACTTCTCAAAACTATGCTAATTAGAATTTGTATCCCTTAACTGAAATTATTCATTAATAATTATGAAACCGTACTAGTGTGGTAATTATCTTTTCATAAAAACATTTGTCCATATTTTTCTTGATTAAAAATTTGAAAACGTCAAATGTGGTTATATGGAAAATTCGAACAGTTCGTCATTTGATATGGGTAGTTTATAGACTTGTTTAGACCTGCATTGGATCCAACCGCCATATTTACACATAGCCTGACTTAGCCGCTCAAACACTCGAACGCACTCGAACGTAGCTTTGACTTTGTTTTTGTGTTACGCTATTTGCGTTGGCAAAATAAGTTTTTTTTGCAAATCGTACCACCGGGATTAATCAAAATATAATTTAAAATATATTCAGCGATAATTATAACATCGATTTAGTGGAAAATTTGAACTATTTGTGATTTAATTTGTCAATTTTCTTCCGAGGATCTTAAGATTGCGAATTTTAATTTGTTTCGGCCACAAAGGCATTATTGATATATAGATAAATTATATTAAGTTACTTTCAATTTATCGAATTTTTTAACAATTAGTTATTATTGGTGTTCGTTTTTTAAATGTGCATAAAAATAAAAATGCCATGACAGGTTTTTTGTTGAAAATGAAAAACTAGAGGGCGAAATTCTGCTTAAAGTGAATTGGAAAATTTCTGAATTTGGTGTCAATTTCCTGGCCCTGGATGAAAATTACAGAGGACTCATCGGAAAATCGAAGAACTATAATTAAGGTGCGTCATTTTTTGTTTTAGTATTTTTTTTTTAGATATCTATTTGTTTGCTATGGCTATAATTTTATGGATTCTTTGCCTTGAAATCTTTGAAAAAGGGAGGTTACATATTAATTTTTCCTCATATTATTATAAGATATATTATAAGTTATTTATTGCTAACTGTTAAGCTTAGAAAGAATCTAAATATTTACTGTGGTTCAACCACAATTTTTTTTCTATGCATTCTAAAATGTCTGCCCTTAAATATATAATTTTTATACTAATAGAGAAAAATTGAAAAAGTCGAAGCAGCGAAAATAAAAACCTAGTTTAAATACAACCTAGTTAAAATAAGTAAACCTTTATATTTATGTAAATTTATTTATTCGTTCAGATAGGCTCTTTCAGTCGATAATATACTCCAGAAGAAGGCAGTGAAGATTGCGAATGAAAGTATACGAGAAATACATGAATTTGCTGGCACTTGAGTATTCTCTTCGAGTCTAATTTCCTCAAAATAAACCAATTTGTGGGTCCAATCTAGCGCAAGGAAAGAGAGGAGGTGAGAAACTAGGTGAAATTCCAGTATTTAAGCTACTAAACATGGTCGAAACAATATTACAGGATTCTTTTTTCTCTGTCTCTTTAATGACGATAATAATAATAATTAATAATATTCAACATATTCGTAAGCTTCCATGGACGCTAAAGATACATGTGTACATAGTGTTCTATTTTTTCGTCTTCTTCTTTACAAAAATAATTAACAATGTTCGATGTAACATTGCCGATCGGTGATTCTTCTAGCTAGTTTTATAGCAGCTTCCTTTGGATTGATTTCGTTACTATTTTGTTATTTATCGTTGTCTTTGGTACATTTACAACGGACAGCGTTCCGCATATTTTTTCTTTTCCCTCTTATTCTTTCATCGTTTCGTTATGTCGGACGGGGTACCAACCATCCGCCGTCATATGTGGCATACATTAATTTTTTTCTTTACAAGAAAGTCCTCTCTTTCTCGGTGAAAGCGCAAATTAAAACAAGGTTTAACAAAAAGTTTTTACAATCTTCTTTGGCTTAGATTGAAACTTTCAATCTATTTTTTTAAATACGATTAATCTCCTTTAAATGAATATATTACTGAAAAAAATATTTTTTCATCATGATTTGAATTATAGGAACGGCGCTGTCTGATGTATAAAAATGCCACCACTGTCTACATAAATTAGTCAGTTTCGGATACTCTCTTCTAAATTCCGATTAGTTATTTGAAGGGTAGATATCCGACTTTTCGGATCGGATTGTTAGACGAGTTAAGGAAAGCGTTAGATTAGAAAACAAAGGCCACCGCTGGCTCTGCATGTCACTCGTACACACGAGACTAAGGCACGCACTCACGCACAGATAAACTCACAAACAATTACTCTTACTCTTTTTCATACTCGCGACCATTTCCAGGCGAAGAATATTTAAAACAAATTCTAGAAAAATTGAAAATTGAAAACTGTCGCGAGGCTGAAAAGAGTTCTGATTCACACATGCGCCTACGATTTACGAACGTGTCCTTACAGAGGGATGTTATCGTTACGAATAATATTAAGCGCAATTAATCATAATGATCAATAATAATAATAATACAATAATAATAGTATAGCAATAAATTAGGAACCAAGTACAATATAAAATATTACGAGAAATTAAATTAGAAATAGGCTACGTCCGTTAGCCAGGACTATTTATAAATTTTACGGTACGATTATAACGTTCAATCGTCTCCGCTCTTCTTTTATCTTCGAAAAAGAAAAGCCAGTCATCTTGTGACTTAGGGAGCTAAACGATAACGAAATACTGTGGACAATGTCGATGAAATGCGGAAATAAAGTGACGTTCCTTGCTAACTAAACTTAGTTATGGAGCGCTGGGAAGATCAATCGCACCGAATATCTACAAATGTACAAATTGTCGATGGACAACGCCCGCTTTGCTTCTTTCTTCGCACTCTTTCTTTCTTTTTTTATTCTCTCAAAACGGAATTTTCTTCAAACGCGTGCAGACCTCTACGGATAATTTACTATTTACAAGAGACTGCACACCCTAAAAAAAACCCGTTCACGATCATTCTTGCTTTATGATTAAACATGAAATTTATCTCAGAACTTGCAAGTTTCGAAACTGTTTATCTGTTTACTCTAGCCCCTGCGTTTGTCAAATCGTCGGTGTTTAAAAGAACACGAACGAAATTTAGTCAGAAATATTTTCTCTCCTATTTCCGAAAGACACTTCCGAGTTATTTAAATCCTCCACCTTCCAATCTTCATTGATAACAAATATATATGGAAATACTGGTAAAATTGAGGATTTAATTTACTTGAAATAAAACGTCAGGAGATTTGAGTTTAAATGCAGTTATTGAATGTCGTTGAAAACTAAATAAAATACGCCGGGAATGTTTTGAGGAAAGAAGAGAAGCGAGCGAAGGAAAAGCTTCCGTTTAAGGCAACAGTGGAGAATTGAAAAATGTCTAGAAAATGTTCAGCTTAGAAAATACAGTTCTCGCAAAGCTTTTCCTGTGTCGCTTCTCGAAAGAATTCGGAATTGTCACCGAATTCTTTCGCGTTCCTGGCAGGAACCCTCGGGCCTTCATCGTCGCGTAATACTTTTCGTAGCCATTGTGATGTATGTTGTCACTCTTTTTTTCTCTCTTTTTTTTTTTTTTTTTAATTAACATTGGTCATCGGATTCGCGGTTCATGATCGCAGAATCACCAAGCATCGCGAAAAGGTAACAATAATTATTGAAGAGTTTTGCCAAAACTGGTAGACACTTCTTTCTTAATTCTTGAGCTCGGCGAATTCCGAAGACACCTGAACGACCGCGATTCGTCGTCACTGGTCTCTTGACTCGTTTCGTATTCGTCGACTCGGCTATTGACTCGAACGCTTCACTTCGCTGATCGATGCCATCCTCGTCGATTCCGGTTGCGGGTTATTCCAACCAGGCATTCTCGTCTGCTCTATCGACTATAATAACAAAAAGAATATTTTAGTTTGTGTTACTAAGAAACAGTTTCGTGAATTAAAATGTTTCAATTATTTGCTTTTGGGCATCGAAATTAAGGAGGTTCAAACTTTTTAAATTATCGCAAAATATTTTTTTAATACTTTACTTAGAATACCGTCAATCCTGTCAACTCTGTTAATATACTCAGAGTTGTCAACTTTAACTCATTTATTCTTTCTTCAGTGATCTGATTTTCTCAAAAAGGTTCCACAAATACAATTGAGCTCACAAGGCAAGCCTCAAATGATTTTTTGCTTTCATTTCCTTTTAAAAAAATAATCGATTTAAATTGAAAGTGAGCCAAGACTTTTTTCTTTTCAATCTTAAAAGTGCTGAGCTTCAGAACTCAAATGAGACTAAGCGAAGCTCATTTTTTAAATCTTCTCCCCCATTGAAATTTGAACAAAATCTTTTATCCTTCTGAAAGATCCATTGTTTTTCTTACCGAGTTTTTGTGCTCCTTGGCCATGATGATCATAAGGGAGTGGCTGCGGTGGCTAAACGGCCTCAACTCTGGATCTCGACTAGGACCATCCACCGTATCGACGCAGTTACTGCTGCGGCACAAGAGAAAGACCAAATTTAATCTTTATTCTTCATTTAAAAAAAAATGCTTCCGAGGCAGAGGGCCATTCGAGACTCGTGCCGGGAAAGGAGAGTCACGAAGCACGCGGTGCCAAGTCATATCGACCACGACTGTAGAATAAAGTTAGCGTGATAGTTACCTCGAACGTAATTCCTTTTGCTTCCGTTTACAGTGAATGTAAGCCGCTATGCAAATGATAACGACGAGGAATACTGCTATCGTGGCACCACCAGCGATACTGGCTGTCTCTAGCATTATCCGCTGCCGAGAAGCTGCAATTTCACAAAAAAAGAAACTGATTAATCGAGGTCGATTAATCGCCGGATACTAAATTTCTATTCCTTATCTACAATCCAGAGAAACATTTCCCACTTTAAAATACCTCAATCAATAAAAACAATGAAATAATTATTCTCTAACATTGCTGTCTAATTCTAAACTATAAAATAATAATATTAATACTCACGCAAATAGGAACCATCCAAATCTTTAAACTCGCACCTCTGTCCTATGAACCCATTAGCACATCTGTAACAAAATCAAGATAACCAAATTAATATTTAGAATATCTAAAATAAAATCTACTCAGAGTGGAAATATATCTCACGATTTCTCAATTAGATCCCTCAAATGTAATTTTGATAAAGATAATCTTTCTATATTTTATTGTTACAACAATTTCCAAGATCCTATCCACAAAGAATTCTTTTCGTGTGAATGTTCTGGAGAAACTTGTTCTTTGGAGACTGAAAACGTGATTTTGGTTAAATTCGACAATTCCACCTTGCAAATTGAACAGTTTTCATGAAAATTGAAAGACAAGTGCCTTTGAATGACCTCCCGCTATTTTCACAGGACTATTCTCACGACCTGGAAAGCGATTCGATTTTCTCATGGCCGTGTTTCTAAGAGGAGTATGATGGTTCAAATTCTTTTAGAGGACGTGTCGTCTCGGCAAGGTGCAGGATTAAGGAAACCACTATTCCCCGGTTCTACTCCCTATTCCCTATTGCCTGCGCTGCTCCCTTCGCACAATGATAATTATTCCATCGGGTTCGCGTTACAATTCTCCACGCACCCTCGGGAACAATTGCGTTCGTGTCTCGACGTATTTTACGATTTACGCGACTACCACAATTTCAGGAGCAAAACGAAAATCATCGAACCGTTCCAGATTTCGGAAAATTTCATCTTCTGGGCAAATTTAATATGTTTGTTCTATTTCGGGTATAGAATGTTATAATTTATGAGGTTGTAAAATTGAGTTGTAAGAGAGCAAACATTAAGAATTATTAAGAATTTTACTACTAATTAGTAGCCTTACATTTGACTGTTGAATTAGTCATTTCTACACTTTCTATTAAATAAATAAATAATTAAGTCACCTGTTACTAAAGTGAATTAATAACAATAACTTACTAATCTATTTGGCAGTAATGTTAACATTTTTTTATAGCTTTATGTATTTATAAATTATATACTAAAATAAGAATCAGTGTATGACAAAAATCGCCCTCATTTCTATCCAGTCGACATTTTTTCGAAGAAAAATCCGAGGAATTCGGCTCGTGACTTTCTTTCTAATGTTCTCTGCGTTAGTCGAGCGGGAAGAAGGGGGATTTTTTTCTGGAATTTACGGGAGCTTTCGTGTCCGCACATTTTTATTGTTCCTTTACTCCACCCAGTGATCGTGCACCATGTCCACGTCCACCTCCTCGAGACTATATCTCCATGTCGGTGACACGTAACTCGTAGCACAAGTGCTACACATCACGAAACCTCAGCTCACATAATACCGAACAGTTACAATTTTTCCGAATAAATTAACTCCACGATTTCCTAGCAACATTCCCCTGAAATTCTGATTTCCTGACAAGATCGCAAAAAATGCCGTTTTTATTGAAATGACTCACAAATATACCAAAACCAAACTTTTCAAGAGCATAGAAAATGGTTTAACTTTAAAACAGAGCACACGAAATTCAACCTACGTAGATCAGTAGTGTTTAACTTTTTTTATAGCTTTTATAGTTTATTTAACAGATTTAAGAATATTTCCCGGGATTTCGAATTATTATAAAGAATTTTTAGTTATTCTATACGATTTTAATGGATTTATACGAATTTTTAAGTTTTTCAAAAGATTTTATGAAATTTTTAGATATTTTTAAGAATTATAATGAATAAACAAGTTTTTCGTGGAATTTTAAGGGCTTTCTAGTCACTTTAAGATATTTTCAGAGGTTTTTAGAGATTTTGACAAATTTTGAAGGGATTTTAAGAAACTCTAGGTGATTGTAAAGTTCCTCACGGAATTTTAAGCGATTTAAAAAGATTCTTATAATTTTTATACGATTTTGTGAAATTTTAAGAGGTCTGAAAATTTTTTAAGGGAATTTTAAAGGGTTTCTAGTAATTTAAAGAAATTTAATGAAATTTTTAGGAATTTAAAGATTTTAATAAATTATTAAGGGATTTTAACGAACTCAAGGTGATTTTAAAGTTCCTCGTGGAATTTTAAAAGATTATACGAAATTTTAAGGGATCTAAAAATTTTTAAGATATATCATTGAATAGTGTTACTAATTCATTTAGGTTCTCCTTTTTACGAATGGTATTAGTAATGTTTACTCTCAAAGAACAACCCTTAAGTTCTAAAATCAACTCCAATTACAGAATCTATATTTTTCGAAATTTGAAAGACACAGAATTTTTGGGCTCCATCCCTTCATGCCAAAATCCAACACCATTTTGAAATTCTTTTGTGGAGATGCTAGCTTAATGTACCTCTCCAAGACGAAATAAAAATACCCCTTAATATTTCTTGCCATTCAAACCCTCTTTCCTCAGTTACACCCTCTTTGGCGAATTTTTTCCCCTAATTTTTCGTCGCTAATCCATTCTTTATTTTTCAGGTACTCATTTGCCTTCCACGAACCAATCGTTGTAGATAAAAGCTTTAATCGAGGCACACGTTGCTGGTACGTGCAAAGAGTGACAGAAAAGAGGGGACATGACAAGGTAAGACCCTGGGGGGTTAGGGGGAGGTGGGTACAGTGTTCGCTCAGGCTTCCTATTTCCCACGGTGTTTGCTTTGTCGACCGCGATCTGTCGGCTTAAGACTGGGACGCAGGTTTTTCGTTTCGCTCCAGGTGAGGTCACTGCGCCTCGATCGAACTTACGGTCTTGTTTCCACGATTAAGACGCCAAGGCTGATTTTGCACCGCTACTTCCCGATCCGATCCCCTCACGGTGTCGATCAACCACCCACCGAGAAGTTTCTGGTCATTCGCGATTAACGACGTACAAATCGTTTCCACGAGTTCAATCGTTGCCTTTACGACTAAATCGATTTTTATGATCAATCTTAGAACGACGATCGAACGAACACAATTTACTGTCTCAATCAAAGAAAACCGAAAAAAATATGGCTCATATCCTAAAAACCGAAAATCCTGGAATTTAAATTTCGCGCCACAATTTGCAATGCCAAGCTTGAGATAAATTCAAATTTGCAGTGATTGTGCAGCGAAATTTGAATGGAAAAATTTTCTCTTCGATGTCAGTACATTTAAAATTTCAACTTATTAAAGATAGAGTAATTAAAATCAGGATATCAGGTTAAAGAATAATTAAGAGACTGAGATTCATTATCCAATCTTTCCCACAGAAGAATAGATCCCGATTTCTACATTCGATGCTCGAATAGTTTTGATTTATAAGAAATATTTAAGAATTTCCACGGTCAAGACAAAGAGGCCGATTTCGCACTGCTACGGTTTCACGGTCTCTCTTTCCCAGTTCTTGCCCGCCTCCCCTTCACCCAACTTACCCGCTTATCGATCCGCCGACCACCACGAGGTTGCCGACAATCCGTGATCAGTAGCCTTAATCAAATTTCATGGCCTCCTGATCGATAATCCATTGAACAGTTCGTAAAATTATATTTATAAAGTATTAAAGAATAGTTGATTCAAGCAGAGAAAAAATGAATACTTAGCAATTTAAATATCGCGCGAAACAGATCTCACAATTAAAGGTTAGTTTTAAGTGTGTCCATGTGACTTTTGGCGCGAAATTCAAATTCTAAAATTTTCTCCCAGCGTTTGAACAGTTGCAAACAGTCTGTTTTTAAAATAAATTGATAATGTCAGATTGGGGAGATCTTGAATTGAGCCCAATTGTATTTCCTGGGGTAAAATTTGTATCCGAGCTGACAAGTTACGTGTGTCT
>JAUESI010000028.1:3178880-3194592 GCA_032275145.1 Synergus laeviventris | reverse complement strand
TGCTACTTCGGGAAAATATGTGTATCCATAAAATTCACCGGAATTATAGTCTATAGACAATAAGACCATATAGTGGATAATTTCCAAAAACGCTTAGAAGCTTCTATATGTGCAAGAACTTTTGACACACCCTGTATAGATATATGAGTTTCTTATATATATTTTCCAAAGTGTGTGATTTAGAGTATAAAATCGAGTAAGCGATGTAGTGAGCATAGAGATTGACAAATAGAAGTTGCATGACACATGGTTTGTGATATTACTGTAGAATATAGTAGATATGAACAAGTAAAGGTACCTGCCATATGTCTATAATGGGATGTGTGACTATTCACTCTAGTGTGACGTTTATTGGTTTAAGAGCAATTTAGCTGCGGGGAGTGAATAGCATGTAATGTGCTTTACTTTGCTCTCCCCTTTCGATAACAAAAGGTCGTATCTAAAGAGGCGAGATACTGCCTGATACGACCTCGAGACAATGTAAGATTCGTTTGAAAATAGTCTCGTTATAGTGTGAATCATGCGATTGATTGGTTGTACTGTTTGCATAATATATGTATGGTATGTATATTGTATATGCTAACATTGCTAACATACAATCTGTAGCAGTTTTTCTAAACTTTGAAATACCTTTCGGTGTGTTTGGTCAATGAGTGACTGGAAATTGTAAATGATTCGCATAAGTATTATAGAAATCGCGGAGGCCGAGGATCTCGTGTGGCATCAACGAAACGGAAGTTACGCTGAAGCGCGCGCAATTATGAAATAACCTAAATTCAAGGCGGTTCGCAATTCGAGTTAAGATCGTTTCGCCGAGAAGCTGTTACACCGTATATCGTATAGCGAGGAGGGAAATAACCAATTATTAAGAGGAGTGCATGTGGGCCGAATAACCCGTGTGCTTCAGTTACCGCCTGCCTGACTGCTTGTGTCACCTACTTTAGAATGAGTTCTGTCTCACACTCTTTACTTGCCCTCTGGCACCTCAGTGCTAAAAGGCCTCGGATGCCTGGATGCAGTACGAATACTCCGTATTTCTATATCACCACTTTGATCTTCATTTTTACTTTTTTTTACTCCTCTTCGTTACCACCCCAACGACGCCTTTCAGAGAACTTTCCTTTTTATCATTTTTTCTAGACCTTAGAGACTTCTTATTTGAAACTGTTTCTGAAATTAGGATATTCTGTTACCGAATTAACTTCTCTTCGGTTTCTAAACTTCAATTGTTAATGTTAATATAATGATAATGTTTCTGTTTGTGTTTTCAAACGTTTCAAGTTATTGCGCTCTTCTGCTAGTATCTAGTACCTCAATAAAAACTGGTTTTCTATAATTACTTAATTTTTTCTCCCATCTTCTGAGTGCTTGAGAGACTGTTTATACTCAGAATATTTTTATTTTTTCCCTAGACTATCTTTTACCAGATCTTTTTTTAGCTTCTTACATCATCTAACGTTTTCAGTGTCCGGCGATAAAGAGCACACAATATTGAAATGCGCGAACGAGAAACTGCCGCAATTAACCAATGCTAAGTAGGAAAAGCGTGATCTCGAGCTGTTGAGAAAGTAACGCGGCTCTGATTCAATTTTATGGGAAGAGCCGACCACGCTATAAATTATAAAATCAGAAAGGAAACTTGTATGCCTTCTTTAAGCTTTAAATTTCTTTCTATAATGCACTTAAGATATTTCATTATCTTTAAATTACTACGTCAACAAAAGTGTGGATTTCCGGACGGAAGTTTTTCCAATTTTTTGTCACATATCTAAAATCACTCGAGGGTAGAAGGAAAAACTGTAAGATCGGAGTTTGATGAAGTGATTTGTCATCCTTAAGTGTTTAAATTTCCATCCCTAAGGACCATCTGCAGAAAGGCCCCTTGAGGCCGATCTGTTATGGTTTACATCAAGAGTCAAACCCAAAATAGCGCATTAGAATCTTGTTTTTAAAAGAAGGATCGGTTTTTACGACTTTTAAGCAGTATTCACAAAATTGACACACAATTCATCAATTAACATATTATCCATCTATGATTTTTAAAACACATACAATATATTTTTCCATCCACTTTACTGTGTTTATTTTCTCCCTGAATCTTAATCCCTGCTCGACGGGCGGATTAGTCATCTTCCCGAGGTGTTAACAAGTTGATCCCGACATTATTTACTCCTCTGGTGCAGAAAAGCGCAAGCAACCCTCAAACCCTTTGCGGACTCTGGTGCAACGAATCATGAAATACCAGTGTTTCCGCTCAGGATTGGGTTCATTGTCAGGAAGATGGTTGTGCCTAGCTTGATCTCGGGCGCGTGCCGGGCACGTGTCTCTTGAAAAAACCGCCTCAACTTGAATTTTCCCATTCCCGAGTGCGACTATCTCACAGCTGCACCTCGTCCAAACACGAAAATTCACGTGTACTCGTAAATAACTCAAAATCAGTGTTATTCTTATTTTAAAAAATCAGCCTCTTGACGAAGAACTGGAAAGTGAAAACACCCCTAGCTCATATTCCTGGACTTCAACCCCAGAGGAGTCTGTCTAAATCCTCGATTCAAAATATTAGATACACCCACGTACCCTGTTGAAATTCCCCACCCCTCAGCGACCACCAGCTGAAACTAGACCAAGACTGACTATGACTATGTATTCCGGATGTGGACCTTAAGGGAGAAAGGGGAAGAAAACTGGTCGTGTGCCAGAACTAGAGGGGAAGGTGATGCAGGGTTGCCAACCCGAAAAAAAAACTATTGGTTCTAAGCGGCGAGACGATTGCTGGAGTTAATGCTGCTGTTTTTCCTTTTTTTTTATGGTAAATGAAAAAATCCGGTCCTAACACTTTTTTTTAAGTACGTTGGATTTTTTACTGGAGATCCCAAATTCACCATAAAATAATTGATGCATATATTTTCACTCATGAAAAAAGTATTCAACCAATTCTTTCAACCCGAAGGCGTATGCATACCTGGAATGGAGACAGTTGCAGCTATTATATGTGTTGTGTGTAGAATCGAAATTTAAACACAAAGTATCGAAAATCCCTGGATTTGAGAGAACGTCGGGGATTGCGGGGCGTGCAAAGTTAAACCCAGCGAAAAACAGGTATAAGAATGGTTGCTATAGTGCATTCGGCAGCTGCGAGCCATGAATACACATTACACACACGACATGTGCGATGCCTTCTTCTTAGGAGTGCGAGTATGAGCATATAAGCGCGAGCACGATGGAGGGCCCATTTAGCAGAAGACATACCCTAAGAGTCCATAGATGTGTTGCCACGCCCTCACATGTTTGTAAAAAAAGGCCACACATTCACACACTTATGCATACATGAGTCAATAATCATACAATATATATTCAATAAAGGAGACCATATGCATAATATAATATATTTTTCTAGATCCACGAAACGATATTTAAGATTCCTATATGATCTATTCACTGATCCAACCCTTCGGACGACAGACATAAATATAAAGTCTAGGATCACCTAACCCTAACCCCCAGGGAGGAGCACCTTTTCCACCTTCGGAACGCTTCAGAGATTCAGTTATCCTCAAATAGTCATGCTGTGAACGATTTGTTCCGAGGTTCAAAGTCCGAGACAGATTAGGTGAGAGAAAATCACTCCCGAGAATCTGACGAGTTTCAATTATTCAAATTAGGGCAGGGGTGAATTAATGAACGGATAAGCGACGGGGTGTCCAGAATGGGGAAACGAAGGGTGCGGAGTTGTTTGTTTTTGGCTCGAGACCATGAGAGCGGAACGGTGACTTTTATTCATCAGGTGAGAAACAAGTGAATATATGGATTAGGAAAGACATATTTCAAGAAGAAGGTGTGATCAGATACTTCTATAGTAGATGATAAGTGATTTCAATTTGAAATCGATCATTGAATATGTAACGAATGCGCATATGCCGTTAGAAATGTGCCTGGAATTCGATTCAGCGATGTTCTCGACCAAGCTAAGGAAATAATATTGAACCATTAAAAAAAAAACTCAAGGGCAGGTAATAGAGCCGAAAATTCGTTTACGAAAGATGCGTGTACCTACACGTATGGCAGCTGCGAGTCACTGAATACGCGCACGTGGCACATGTGCCGATCCTCATTCCTCGTCATCCACGAGGCATGTGTTCGCACACAATTCTACACATATGAGCATTGGATCGAAAAATTATGAAAATATGTTTGTTCGATATTATATAGCAGAGTTCGTAAGGACTATGCATTATATCGGAGTATATCCGTATAACACCATAAAACATGGCATTAAATTCATAAAATAATATATTAGTAGCCGATAGTAAATCTAGGATTTCGATTTTACTATGTAGGTTCTCATGAATTTCAAGTTTTAACGATGATAAATGACTTGGAAGCCGTGCCTGTGACAAATTATATAAGATATATATGTTTCAAAGGCTGAAGAACGCAGAGATTTTAGTAGGCGGATTATTGTATTTTTCTCACGAGAAAGTAGGACGAAACACTTAAATCGTGGTGTTTTCTTAGTTTCAGACACGTCATGGAGCATGTTCAGTATGAAGCGAGAGTCGCTACGTACTCGACTTCTTTTCCGCAAGTAGGCCTTTGTAGATAATGCGCGTACCTCATTTTAGTCACGTCTGTCGAAGAATCTCATCGATATAAATTCAATTCTTTTTCCTTCAAGAGTTTATGCTTTCTGTTAAAAAACATACCTTGTACAATGTACAATGTACATCCATCATTTCAAAAGCCAATTTGAACCACAAATTTTTTAAATAAATGTATGGTATATCTAAGGTGTTATGAGTAGAAGAAAAAACCAAAAACTGCACTTCAAGACAGGAGAAAAATGACTGCTTTGTTTTTAAGATATTATCCTAAACCTGTGAAATCAGGGCGATAAGGATTGTTATCAGTCTCGGATAAGCGTCAATCGCACCTGTGCCGCACAGAATAGTGCTTGTCCTCCAAGGGAACAAAAGAGATAATCTAACAATAAGATAAGAGTCATGATAAAAAGATTTACAAGAACCCATAATACTTTCTTTGTATCTACGACAAAACTGTGGAATATACTCAAATATTTTACATATTTTTAACGCGTATTGAAAAGTGTATAAAAACAGAGTTTAGTCTCTTATAACTGTGTAATTTTCTCTTTGGGGTAGAAAGCATTCGCCACATGTTGAATTGGTGAATTTGTTGTTTTCTTCAAAGGACAAGGTAGCGTGAAATCACCAAGTGTCATATGACATGCGTATCCAAAACTGATACAGGTGTAAAAAATACAGTAACTTGAAACTTCAGAATTCTATTGGGCATAATGTTGAATGTTTTCTGAAATTTGTATTCTCAGATAGAATAAAAGAACGAGCGTTAAGAAACGATGAAATTGTTTTAAATATGAATGATATTATGTTGTTATGTGGCTCATCATATTATGTAGGATTAGTAATTGTGTATCATGTTGTATCAAATATAACACAAAAAATGATGACGATGGCCTCGTGATATGAGTATCGATGGCAGGCAGAGCACATGGTTTGCATCGGCATATAGGAAGCCGCAGATGGTTCTTCCTTGCACGATTATGGTTTTTTGCCTGGTCGTGCCTGACCGATGTCTGAGGTACTCTGTAACTTTTCGATAATTTTTTTCGCCAGGCATACTACCACAGGGCCAAGTTCATTGGACTCACAACAACCCTCGAAAACTTCCTACCAACTTCTATGAAAGAATCCTCTCGAACTAAATATCATACCATAAATTGGATGCATGTTTTGCTGAAAATTGAATTAATCAAGATCGTACTTAGTATCAAGAAGAAAAAAGTTGGATGATTGGGTTTAGGTAATAGACTGAATTGAGCAAATCCCAAATCCCAAGAAACATTAGACATCAGGAGAGGTAAATCACTTAACACGGGATCGGCCCTCGACTTGAAGGCGGCATCGTAATTACGGTCATTACGTAAAAATCGTACTGTTGTTGTACTCGTAATGGGCTAGGGTCGAGTTTTAGGAACATCAGGTCAGCGAGGATTTCTTCTGCTAAAGAGCAAGACGAAAATTTTAAGGATCCGTGGAAAAAGGTGGTTCTGAGTGATTTCGAACTGTCATTTTTCGGTCGGTGAAAGTCGGTCTGCTAATCGCGTGCCGTCAGGAGATTATCTCGCTCACTAATTAAAGCGGCAGCCATCTCGAAAATAGTTGGTCTTGTTTAGCTGCTTGGGAGGTCATAGAATTTTTCATCAATGTCTGTACAGTGCACATGTACATTTAGAGCACGAACCCCTAGTTCCTAAACAATTTCCGTACAACAAAAACAACAACAACAACAAGCAGGGAAATTGTTTGGCAGTTTGTGAGTTATCATGTCGGTCCAATTCAATTGGTAGATGGCCATTGGTCACTAATCACATACTGGTCCCTCGTCGATTTTCGGGGCGAACAATGTAACGCGATTTCGGTATTGACGTTTCCCCCCTTTGGCCCCTAAATTGGGGGAGCGATGTATTGTACGAAAACGAGTCTGGGGTCGATTGGACCAGTCATCGTTGACGTATATCTCGACAAAATGATCATCGACATTGGCAAATAAATTAAGCCATTCGACAACTAGGGTTTGTGCACAAAGCGGAATAATAAACCAGAACTGGAACGCCCCTTAGCATCTTTCTTTTCTGGCTGCTTAGTGTTCACCACACTGGACCCAATCGGCAAATGAAACGGAATAAATATAAGAGGATTAGTAAAAATAGGTGGGTCGAAAAACCTCCTAAATAATAAGAGAAGCCGAAATTGCCCTCAATTGGCACTCAAGGTTGTTGTCCCGAGTATCATCATCCTTTGCCCAAAAATGAAGCTTTTGAAAGTAGAACGCAGAAAAAGTATTTCTTCTTTTGGGAAGAATAATCGAGATTGATCCGCGATTGGAAGGAGAAAGGAATGAATTGTGCCTGCTGTTTGGGGTCTCTTGGTGAAAACGCGTAGCGTGGGATTCTTGAAAACCGAGGGCTGCATAACTTCGAGTTTCGATGTGAACAATTTTAAATTATAAGATTTAGATCATTTTCTCGGTAAACAAAAATTAATAAATAAAATATGAGCCGGATTTTAAATTTAACGATGGGGAATTTTAGGGTACAAAATTAAGAAACCTGAGAGGCTTTGGCGGCTTATTGTGGAGTCGTTTGCAAAAAGTGATTTCAATAAGCAAACGAGTTACAGTACCTGTCTACTAACCGAGTAAGGGAGCTGTGTAAGAGGTCGTTCAAATATCCGATCGGTCGGTGTTCCAGTATCACGAAACGGAGCAACTGCACCGGGATAATTGGACGGCGGGAAAATTAAAGGGAACCCTTTCTGGACCCCTCAACGAGTGGAACGAGGCGGAATAATCCCTCTTGTTTTTAAGAGATTAGGTCGTTAAGTTCCAAGTCTCTTCGAAAACACTTTTCCACCGAGGCACCTGTTTATATCCAGTTCATCCTATTTGACGACCTCATTCTCTTCAGCAAAAATCAATCCATAAGTGAATTTCAAATATGGATGCTTCCAACATATCAAATTGTGACGTGCCCTCTCAGATAATCAGAGTGCCAATCACGAAAGGTGTAAGACTCTTCGTTAAGTGATAATTCTTATCCATTTTTAACCCGTGCCACGGAGGATATAAATCATATTCGCATAAACATCGTTGACCTGGTTGCGATAATAAATAGCGGCCCAGCTAGACCTGCAGTCTGCGGCAGTGATTTGCATATCAGAGCTATCCGCTTATTTTCAGACATGTCTAGATAACCTTCGGAAAACAAATCAAGGGTCTAAAAGTCACGAATGTTCATCTCTATGGTCAGTTTTTTCATTTACTTTGAACGACTGATTTCAAGGATGTTGTAAAGAATTAATTTGTTATCGAAGGGAAAATAGAAGAAAGACTAAGTCCATATTTAAGTAAGCTCTTTAAGGAATATAACTAATTTTTGCGAACAATCAGTAGCACCTTCGCGTACATAAGACGTTCGGGTCTCACCAAATATTGATTCTCAAGCAACTCGAAATGGATATGGAAGCCTGAAGAACGTCGGAATTTTCTGACAGGGCTAGGTGGTCAGGTCCGTCTTACTATTCCATGAAAAGAAACGTGACAAACAGCCTTATGGAAATACAAGGTGCAACTTAGTCTTCTAAAACATTTGGATATGGAGCTTTAAAATATAGACCTTTGAGTTTAAGATTTAAATCTTAAAGGTATAACCTTTGAACATGGAGCTTCAACAGCTGAATCTTCAGGCTTGATATTCGGGTTTCATTGACATTAAGTATAGACATTTGGATGTGGAGATTCGACTCTTGGATCTTGGATTCTATGGTGCAACCTAAGATATAACCAGCCCTGGTTATACCTTCATCTAAACTCCAATCCCTCGTTTTGAAAATGGAAAAGATTGGTCGACCGTTGTCGAATGTGGAAGTCAAAAGCGGAAGAATAGAATGCGCCGCCGTTCTTGGCGCATAGAGTGAAGCGTTCGATGCACATGATAGTCGGGCGGTGTAATATTACAGGGCTCGAGGCACTAGGACTCTACTCTTGGGTGTCCGTTGCTCGATCACGTACCGGGTGATACCGATTGTTCGTGTCGGCAATGCGTAAAAGGTGAAAACGACGCGAGCGCCCCGTGTGGTCTATGCTAAAGGGCGCCTACATCTATTCCAAAGCAAAACAAGTTCGCACCCACTGCGACAAACTCCACAGGAGTCGCCCCAAAACTGACAAAGTGACGAATCAGAAAATCAATATTAGGCTTCTTTGCTTCTTGCCGAAAGATCACACTCTTTGTGCTCCTTTTTGCATTTCATGATCCGTATTAAAAATCAAAAGATCAACGTTCAAACACGGAGAGAAGTAAATATTAAGTGTTAATATCTGGATATATTCAATCGTAATAAACCTGCAACTTAACTGAGATATTAAAATTAGAAAAAGAGATTTAAAAATCTATAATATCTTGGATATTAAACTATTAAAGTAATACTTACAGATACACAGGACTATGCCAGGATCACAATATATCAAGTACCATATATCTAATGTATACAGATGCACAAACGGTATCTTCGGTTATAACCTAAATTCTGATCAATAACGCGATCAATTATCGAACCAAAGTCGTTGACGGACTCGCAGACGCGCGCTGCGCGCGCACGTATGTTTCCCTTCTGATATTAAAATTGAATATCGATATATTATAGTAGTCGATATATTACGCGATAATATCCAGATTTTTAATATCCAATTCTTAATATCGAGTTTTCTTCGTGAATTCTGCATTAGCAACAAATCGTGGTCAGCGATACTGAGTTGGTAATTGCTAAAGAACAAAGAAAGGAAAATTGCTGGGGGCTGTAGGAGTGTTCGGGAATCGTCTGGCCTTCCGGTTGGGACTTCTGCACTCCACGTCACCCGATATAACGAGGAGTAGTCGAAAGAGGGAGAAAAAGTGAGTAACTAAGGGTTTTCAATAAAAAGAGAAGGACGAGGAGAAACTGAAGATGGAAAGAGAGTGTGGTTGCCCTTCGTGGTACTATAGTGGGACCCAAAAGCAGAGGGTGGTTCTGTTCGGTTCCATGGTAATTCACGGTACCCCATGAAACACCTGGCTTGTCTCAGTCTATCCACTCCCTATATTTCATGTCTCTGATCCTAAATACTGACGTTTGACCTAAAAAATTAGCTACCAAATTCGTAAAAATGTTTTAGAAATACTTCCAAGGGATATCCTAATCCGATCAAAATAAAATGTCTTCAAGGAATCCAGAAAAAAGTCTATTATTTGATTCTCGAGAAAGTCAGAGCGTTAAAGATGTCTTTCAGGGGTAAATCTTGATTTGACTTGTGCAAACACGTTTGGGTCGTTAGGTGCTTAAGAGGCACTGTGTCGAATTTAAAATCCACTTTTCCAGTAAAAACCCAAGCCCCCAAATCCGTTTATTTTTCCTCACCGCCCCCCCATTTTGAGGTTAAGCTTATTTTTTTTTTCTAAGCTTGTCGCCGTCGTTACTATTGTAAAGGTAGTTTGGTAATGGTGGCGCTACAATGCGAGATCTGACATTTCTCGTAGGACCACCACGCAGGAGCCCACCGCCATGTGAAACCCATGAATTGAAACGACAAATAAGGATTCCGCTTCATTGGCCGGTGAGGTTAATATGGCAATTTGGGAGAAAAGGTCTTCACTGTCGGCTCGTTTGACGGGCATGCGGATATTTCATCTCTGTCTGTAACGAGCGGGTGGCCCAAGCTCATGGGGGGGAAAAAAAGGCAGGGGGGCCCAATGGAGTTTGAAAGTGAACGTGAAATTGGCGAGAGTGCCTTTTTAGAACCGTTTTGATAGCCTAACTATACCTGTAGAAAAACGTTCCAAACAAGGTTTCGACATTATGAGTCTAAAGCAATTTTTATGATAACTGTTGTTTGTCTGAGAATTAGGAAATGTCTACATCAAATTTTGGAATGAATTATCCATCAAGATAGACAGGTATGTTTGGTTTTGTATAAGTGGTCCCACAATACTCAACGGTAGTGTATCTAATTTCCCACAATGGATGGAATTTCTCTATCAAATAATTCGAGGACGTTTCTGATATAGGAACTGATTTATGTCGGGAATAAGTGTCAGTAGGTAACGAATAGCAATCCGTTTTCGACCACCTTTCGGCGACGGGCGCCTAATTGGCTTTAGTGCCGAACCCGAAGAGAGTCAAACCTCCTATCTACATCTACATCTTGGATATCTTTCACGTAAGTCCAAAGGAATGCAGGTTGACGCGATAAGAAAAAGCCGAGGTATTGTTGCTCGCCTTCAACGATGCCGCAGCAACGTATAGCTCTTCAAAAAAAGAAGGAAACCTTGTAACGATGCAGAAAATAGAATACCTATATGATATTGTATATTGCACGTCAATTAATTTATTATGCATCATTAGTCTTTCGTTCAAGGTACATAGATATAATAACTCGCTAGGAAATTTTAATTCCGGGTATGGATTTCCTTGAAATTGAAAAGATACATTTGGTTTGAATTGTAAATTCAAGTTGTGACAAGTTCTGCATAAATCGATATGAATAATTGGAGATTGTGAAAAGAAGAGGCAAGATAATTTATCCAGTTGTCTTTCAGTGACCGACGTGTCACGTGGGTAAGGACAGTCATCCAAGTCAAGGATATGTCTGTACGTATTTTACGAAAGAATACGACATAGAGCAACAAACATCCTCATCGAGTCCTCGTCATTTGTAATGCAAAGTTCGATTCTTGGAAACAATGTTCGGCACTATTGTCCCGTGTATATAAACCTTCTTTCGTAGTCGATCGTAAAACTTGTATCGTGTCAGGAAGCCTAAGTATTTTTATCGCCAAGCCCGAAGATCTTACCAAGTGGCAAAAACTTTGCATGATAAAGAAACGTATAAATTACTGTATCAGGAACGAGGTCTCCACTTAACAATATTTTCGGTCATACACAAACCTAGAGAAGGTTTTTCTTTTTTTTTTATTAAATTGATAATCGATTATTTGCAAAAGCGCCGCCGTCAACGTCACTTCCTGGAAACGAATGTGTAAATCGGGATGCGTTCTTGAACGAGAGACGAGACGGTCGTAAGATCCTCGTCGTGTTATGGGAACTAAAAAGTCGCCGTCGGGGTATAAATAGAATTGTATTTAAATCCCGAAATAAGGGCAACGACATTCGTATTTGGACAACCGACAGACTAGGACGTCCGCTCCACGACTCACTTTATTTAAGACGATAAAATAAGTCAAAGAAAAAAAAATTTAAGAATCTAAGTACTGTTATGATAGATGAGAGTTATTGGTAGGGTCTTTTAGATTTCGACCTTGGCAATGAAGAGAGAGAGAGAGAAATCCATTACTCATTGACTTTTGGCTCGCTTTCGGTTGTGAAGAGCTGAGGCCTCGGTAGATGCATATCTGATTTAAAATTTAAACGTTTATTAATGAATTTACTTCTGATAATGAGAAATAGTTAATTCCCATTGATATTTTTTAAACGATACAAGTGTGAAAATTAGTGGTTTGCTGGACTCGCTTTCGTGCACGATGCCTCGCTGGGAGATGAACGGGCGATCTAATTACCCCCAGAGCGTCTTAATTATAAACCGGCGTGTTTAATTAGCATATAAGGTTCCTCGCGCAAGTCCCCATTTTCTCTGCACGCTCATATAGCACGAGGTACATATATACAACGAGGAAGTCAATATCCTCGCACAACGTTCTTAATCTAATTCATTTTTACTGCCCACGCGCTACGGTCGAATCGCGTGATCGACCGAATACTATCGAGAGCATCGAACCAACTCAAAGACCCTACATTACATCATTTTTACAATCTTGATTTGCAAATATTAACGAAAGACGATTTTTGAATCCTCGTGCAAGCAATTAGTACATGAACAATCTCAAGAACGATTAAAATTTACATAAGAAATTGGTGTGTGAAATTATTCATAATGGTTCCCTTGGATAATATTTCAAGATCTTTATGAAGAAAGATTTATTGGAGGGGTCTATAGAAACTTGATCGCAGCAATTTAGGACAAATTATGCTAGAATTGCAAACGATTTTACATGAGGTAGCTTCTACCGGGTTCGTGTCGGGTAGAAATCTGACTTTCAGTGGGTGCATATATATTCTAGGTTAATCTTCTTGTACTTTCTGCACGAAAGGCGGTTCTCGCTATAATAGCGTTTCTTTTATATTTGTTCTATTGTAGATTTTCGCTTGGAGTGACAAAACACAATTCATTCATTAATCCTTTAAGTCTGCTCTGATTTATGTCCTAGATTCTCTGAATTTAGCGCCACAGAGTGTGGATCAATGATAGTAAATCAATTCATCCAGGAGGCCTACATTCGCAAATAATTCTTTTTAGTTCGAGGCTATAAAGACACATGACGTCGCAAAACATCGAAACTGGATAATAAATCACGGGCGTTGCATGTCGTGAGATACTTGGTAAGACACGTCTACAGGTACCGATCGGTCCGTGTCGTTTGATCTGCGCCCTGGCCAGGTAAAAATGGGCTAAAAGTCACCACCCACGAATTCTCACTATAAGTTGTCTCCTCTGTCAAACATGGCATAACTCCCGATTGAGGTGTCCGACAATCTCGAAGAATTGCTCAACTTTCCGAAATAGTCTTTACAGATCCGGGAGATCTTGGATATTATCGTTTAATATCCTTGGTGTTTTAAATAACTATCGATGAGAACTTGAGAAGTCGAAATTTCCTTGATTTGCCCAAATATTGGAAGTTCATCGCCAAGATGCAAACTGCTTACTGTATCCAAATCCACACTGGTATAAATTAAATAAAAATATATTAATTATACAGATTGAGTAAAAAAGTATGGAAGCATGGAAAATTAATACTTACATCTAGATTCTGATCAATATTACACGATAATAGATTTTGAATATCCAATTCTTATTATCTAGTTGTCTCCGTGATTGAAAAAGAAAAAAGAAATGAAATTGAAAACAGTGGGAAAGAATTTCGTTCATCTAAACTAAATTGAGCAGGACGGATTTTTATCACGTTGCTTTTCACCATTCGAGATCAGGAACGATAGAATGGGACGAGCATCCAACACTCAACAGTCATATAGGAATGCTCATTAGTCGACCCAGACTCCTAAATCGCCCTTTCACCTCGTAGAGCATAAAACACTCGTCTGCAGCAGTTGACGCGGAATGGTGTCGGGCAAATCTTTTTCTCTCCACGGTATTATAAAGTTATTCTATTAGAGAAAAGATGTATTGAAAACATCATGGCGTTAAATTCCAAGTGCCTTTAAAGACCTTCGGAGACCTTAGTACTACGAAAGTTAAACGTTTAGGAAGGGGTTTTAAATTTGAAATCTTGAAATTGAGTCGAACGACTGGTGCTGGTAGTTTCAAGTTTAAAGGGACCAAAAGACGGTAGCTGCAAGTGGCAAATAAGACGTTGAAAATCTTGGGCCCAGCGGGTGGCGTTTGCCTGACCAGGGTACCCAATAATAACGGTACTCATTGTTGCGCGACAATCCCACGCCTGGTACTGTTTGAAACAGGGCGTTACGTCGCATTGTTATAAATGCACCGCGGCGACTTCTGCAAAGCAGACGACAAACCGTTGTAAAATGTAAAACCATAGCACAACTCTCAGGAGATAAGATTGTCTCATTGCTTCTTTCCTCATCGAAAGCATACTTCCTAAGAAATAAAACTGTCACAGCGAATTTCTTCCGAAGCTAGTATGATGCATGAAAATGTAAAAAAATGTTGATTGAGAACTTCGGGGTATTTCGTGTGTAATTTTTCCAGTGATTTGTGTCATTGTTATATGTAATTGAGATAAACTTGGCGAAAAGATGGCACGTCGAATTTTATCTTTAGAGTCAGTCAATTGTCGTTGATTGGTTGCAAGTTTGTGATAAAAACTCGGCAAACATAGGCGCACCTTACGCACACGAATTTAATGACGTCATGGTTTAAAGTTGCGATACCTGTATGTCCGCCTTTACCTTTATAAAGCACGATAAATGGAGCGATCAACTTTTCGTCTTGTCTAGAAACTCAAGTCAAGAAATCCGCTTTTTATTATAAGTTACCTTTTAGATTCTTTGAGACTTGGAGACTAGCTAATCTCTAAAAGAAAAAGTTGAACTGATGAAATCGTCTTTCGATTCGTGACATTTAAAAAAAAAAGTGTAGGACGATGAGGAAAAGAGAAGAAAAGAGAAAAGAGAGGCTGATTCGCTTATGTTTTCAGATCGCAAAAGCATAAAGCACCAACGAAAATACATTTTGTCGTGCATCCTCGGTACACAACCTATACTCCATAGAATGATAGCTATTTCCGTTAGGAAGAAAAAAACCTGTGCTACTGTCTGTATAGCTTCTAAAGATAAAGTGTCTGAGGCGTTTCAACTCGAAAATCACTTTGGACCATGAATTCCAATCGGATCAGAGTTCCCTTTGAAGAAAACAACGTTCGAGAATTCTGGACCAATGACATCCGCTAATAAAAAAGAACTGCACGTGAAAAAAAAACTTCTTTATCTTCAATTAACTTAACTTTATAAAATTAAACTCTGAGGGAAAGACTTCCTCGGCGAGAGTGTGAAAAATGTTTGCAGATGATTCGAGATATTTTTAGAATCTTCTGAGTGAGAAGGTGAAAAGGTAATAGACTACCTTGATATTCCTTGAATTGCATCCGTGATTCATGAAAGTTATAGTACCACCGGAAATCGCACGGCGCTTGCTTCTTTTTAATTTTACCGCTTCCTACGTCCATACGTCTCATGACGTCTTTCTCCTTTATTTTACCTAGAGGCCCACCCACGAATTATATTTGCACAATAACGCGACATATTTGCTCCGAGTGCATCATTTCCTTAATTGGGCATTTTAATTAACATCTCTTAAATTAGATCAATCTACTGCATCCGTTACCATCCAAATAACAGTATTTTTAACTGCGATGCAGTGAAATATCATTCAAGATTCAGTAAATCATTTTTCATTTGACCTCAGTTGACTCCAATTGACCAAAGTGATAAAATCTCTTCAAAATAATCGCCTTACTGAATATTTCATTTGAGGTCTATCATAGAGTTATATTAAAATATACGATATAGTCCTCGTTTTT
>JAUESI010000028.1:3131309-3147979 GCA_032275145.1 Synergus laeviventris | reverse complement strand
CGAAATTTAACGGTCGTAATTTCCATTTTCAGAAAAATCTTCACAACGTCTCACTTATACGATTGTCAAATAAAAACGAAGCGTCCAAAATGCCTGAAATTTTGGTTAGGATCTCCCAAGGCATGCGCAAACATATTCCCCAACTTAAGTAGATATGTGCTGCTATCTTTAGACTGGGGTCGGAAACTTTTCAGGCCTTAGCCATATTGGTACAAGGAGAAATAGGAAGTAGATAATTATAATTATCCAACTTTTTTTTCTTGCAGCCCCAAGAGCAGTAAACTCAGCGATCAAGATCCAGAATAGAAATTCGAAATCTTTTGGTAAGTATATAAGGAAATGGATTGTATTTAAAAAATTCGCATGCTTATTAAATTAACATTCTAAAAATATCCAAATTGCAGAGGAAATGCAAGCAAATCTGCCCGCAAGTGAGCAGACCGTTCAAGAACCGAAGAAGTACACCGGAGGTGCAATTCCATCCAGGTCGTTTAGGATACTTCAAGCAATGACCGCCCCTGAAAATATTGGTGAGTCTCTTGCACTCTCGTATCCCTCAATTAATAATATTAATAAAAATAATCTAGTATATTAATAACGATAATGTCTTAATAATTCACTGGTACAAGAGTTGCAATTCGTTCATGAATTAATCATCAAAAGCTTTTTTGCCTCTGTACATTAATGTTCAGTGACCATCTTATGACGCTCTATAATGAACATTATGAATTGAGAAAACAAGTAGACGATTCGCCAGAACGGTCACCCGAATCCTGTGTTCACAGGAATAACGAAAATTCCTTCGAGGATTACCGCACCAGTGCAATTCACGCTTCTGCGATGATTCCTTTTGCGATTGTAAATTGTAACTACATATTCTAAATTCCCGTGCCTCAAGAGACCAGATTATGCATTTCAATAATTTTCTAAAGCAGAGCGCACATAGCATATATGTTTCCTTTGGTTTTCTAATTTTGTGTTGCCAGCAGAAAGATAACAAAAATAAAATAAATACAAAGCTTTAATCTCTATAAATTAATATAAGAGATAGACCTTTATCCTTGATTTGGTACCAAATTTGTAATATAAATGTTTTCACAGCACTGAAGGAACAAAATATTACAAATAATTTAGAACTTAGACATTCTTAATTAAAAAAAGTACTTGGCTCCTTGTTGCATAATTAATTGGTAACTGGGAATGAGAGGCGCAAGTAGCCAAGAATGCGAACTGAGAAACTGATATGGGAATGTGCATGTTACAATAATTCACGTGTTCACTCTTCGTACATTTGGAATTTACAGTAATAGCGCCATTTGTGCATGTGAGATTTGTTAGACTTTTAATTTAAGACGTGGATAAAAAAGCCGTTGGAGCATGACATATCCATTTCAGAGAATTTTTAGTACACACGACTCGCTTCAAACGTACTCGACAAGCCGTGGCGCTTCATCGTGGCCCGTGGTTTTGCGTTGGCGAAATAAAAATAAATTCGATTTCCTTTGAACACAGGATCAAGCGTTTCGTTCCCACCCTCTTTAATATCACGTGCCAAAATAAAAGTATTTCACGATTCCTTTGTTACAAAGTTCCGCTTTCATAGATGCATTCTGCCGTTTTGTTTCATTTTACATTTTTGTTTGTTTAGATCAAGACTTAAAATTCACAGAATTCCTTTTAATCAGTTCATTCATGTTCCCGAAAGCAATGATTTCAATCACAATTTATAATGGGTTTTACTTTTCAATGTTCTTGAAAAACGGCAGAACGACTAAAAGTCGAGGGAACAAAAATCGCGAGACCTTCAATAGCTCTGAAGTTCAGAGTCTGAACGATCCCATCAGTTAATTTTTTCTCTGAATGCAATGTGCTGTTTGTTATAGCCACGCAAGAAAATCGGCAAGCAGATTTCGTCTGTCGAACAGAGAATAACATACCGGGCAATCAGCAGGGTGTATTTTATCCTCCCTGTCCCCCAACCTTCTGGAGTTCAGATGGTGGCTGGTGGAGTTATTATCCCATACCACCATCCACTCCGAATTCCAACTCTATTAGTCAATCCTACGAGCCCTACACTTTTTATAATTACGAAGATGGCAATACCTACATCTGTTATCCTGTTTATAATCAAAACTATCCTCCATATATCCCATCGGAGAGGGAAGCAGAAATGTTCCCAGCTGAGCAGACTGAAGATGCTCTAGACCAAAATATAATTACAGAGGAAGCAGAACCTGAATTCAATGCCCTTCGTCGAGATTCGAAATCAGAATGGGACATGACTCATCTGGATGATTCGGACACAAGGGTTTCTTTGGAAAACGAGAACTTGAAGTCTGTGGATGAAACGAGAATTATTGTCACTCCTTGTACAGATGACGACAATGATTCGGAATCCGCATCTGAATGTGAAGAAGTTTCAAAGTCTTCCAAATGCAGTGAGAAAGTTAACTGTATTTCTTCTTCTACTTCTTCAGATGACTCTGAATCTTACCTTGCTTATTCCACCGGCCTCAACCCAAAGACCAACTACCAAACGTCACTTTCTGCAGCGACAATTTCGGAAGACACATGTGGACAATCTTGTGTTGATTTGTCTGAAGACAAGTTAAATTCGGATTCAGAATCCGATGATCAGGACGAGGAGTTCCAAGTCGAACCTCTCCAGGTGGACACGTCAGTTCCAAATCGACTAAGTATCATCTACGAAGGCACAGATGCAAAAACTAATTGGGAGAATGAACTACCTGATGATAATAACACAACAGTCAGTGTCAGCTTACCTTTAAGATTCAAATTCTCCGTTTCTGAGAATAACCAAGATGTGACGACTGTGATCGTCGGGGACAGTACAGTCAAGTCTGAGAAGCTTTCGTACAATGAATCTGATGATGGTGAAATACATGTAGACTTTACGCTAAAACAAAAAATATCAAAAGAGTCTACTCCTGAACCAGAAGTGGACTTCACACTGCGAAAAGATTTGGGCCAAGTGAGGGAAGTAGAGTGCAATGAGAATGTAGAAACTGAGTTCACAGTAGGTGAGACAAGAACAAACGTCATCAAACATGTTCGCAGAAGGGAATCTGATTACCAATCCTCGAACAGCGACGAATCAGAAACCATAAGGAATTCCAGTTCAAACGAAAGCAAGGACAGTAGACTGACTGATCCCTCTGATGTATGTTATGATTCTCTCGTTTCTGATCTAGTTTACGATACCGTTATTTCTGACGACGTTTACGATTCAATGATATCTGATCAAATGTATGACACTGATATGACATCCAGAGATGAAGAGACAAAGAGAGACTTGACAAGTTTTCCAAACGAAGAGAACGAGGATGCTGATGGTAACTCTTCTAACAACAAATCCAAAAATTTGTTGAGTGTTCAGAATTCGAGGGAGGAAACTGACGACGAAGATAGTGGAGTAACGTCAGATATGAGTCGAATAATATCGGAAGTAGATACAGATTCCGAGTGTTGTGCTACCACGAGGAAACAAAGTAAGTACCAAAGGACCCAGACACACTCGAGACTATTCAGACTTTTGAACGATGGTTCGATATCCACTAAAGAGGTCCAGGAAGATCGGTTCTCTTCAGGAAGAAGAGATCACCTGAGTCTTCCTCTAAAGTCCAATCTTTCTAACAGCGATGACACCTACTGTTCGAATTACTCCAGTGGACTGACCTCTCCCGAGTATTCTCCAGTTCATGAACACAGCTGGAGAAGACTCCACGACGAGAACAATGGAGACACTAGTTTAGAAGATACAACACCACTCAGCCATCCAGAAAAAACAGCACAGGACTGCTACTATCAGACCTGGAAAACACCCAAGTCGGAAAGCGAGTTGGACATTGTACCTTCTATGGCTCACAAAGTTCTCGAAAGTAAAAAGCCTCATTGGGCTTATAGGTTCAACGTCCTCTGTCCCAGAATTAGAAGCTCGAAGAACATACCAAAGGATCTCAAGTCATCTTGTGTGAAACCTGTTGGTCCTTCCAATTTGTCCTTTCCTAAGAGTCCTGTGAGAAATAGCCATTGCTGATTAGCTCAAGGCAGATTGAGGCCCTTGGGCCGAGCATCAGGTCCACATGGACGAGCCTTGCAAGTTTTGTCTAATTCCGCAAGACTGGGCCACGATGCCCGGAAGGTACAGGCGACGTGATTTTTTTCTATCGGTACATACTATTTTTTCTATATTTTTTTTCTCAGTGTTGAGCGTTATCATCGCTGGGTGGCGTCGTACTACCCTATAGACTTTCGTATTCGTCCTCAAGTGTCGGATCTCATTTCGAAATCTTGTACAATTTTTATGCAAATGAACGTGTCAAGTGGTCTATACCTAGAAAGCTTTGGATTTTTTATTGAAACGCGATATTGGGTAAGGTGGGACAAGTGCGCTATACATTTTTTCGAGTTCAAGTTTAGTTGATTTACTTGGCAAGAGAATCTAGAGGTGGCAGTTCTCTGACTCAAACTTGTCAGGGCAAGGGAGGGCTCTTATGCACTTACCCCAAAAACGCACTTGCCCCACCTCACCATAAGTTAGATAGAGCTTGAAAAACTGAACGGCTTTTCCCTTTGTGAAAATCTTCTAGGATCATTAGTTTTCAAATGACGGGCGATTGAAAGTCAGACGCACTGTTTGATCTATCGCGGCTGCGCAGTAGAGTGTTGTGGCACTTATGGCTGCGCAGTAGTGTTCTATGACACTTGTGACTGAGTAGTAAATTTCTACACTTGACACGTTGATTCTGCGCCTATTCTCAGCATGCCCGGATTTTTCTGAATCTCGAAATAACTTTTTTACTTTCACGATAATATGTCTCACGTTATCGTTAGCCTGCAACGCGAACTTTGAATAAATATTTACAGATTGTAAGAATATCCTTCCTTCCAAGCTTGAAATTGACAATTTCTAATATAATAAAACGCATTTTTCCTTTCGTCATTAACCTGTGAAAATATTTTCTCCAATGAGCATCTTGTCTGCATGTATTTGCCCATATGTTGCTCTTGCTTTAAAAAATAAAATAAAACGCGAACTAATGTAAAAATGGTAGGATTTTAAGATGTCAAGTAAATGTTAGATCAAAGACTCAATATTTGGGTCTATTTTCAATAAGAAATATGCAGATTTTTAAAGTGAGAAGCTACACATGTTTTTGCATAATTTTTTTTTAAATTTTTTCCCCTGTTTATAAAGTTGACTCAAGATCATTAATGAATTTTTCCACTTTCAGGTCCCGATACAACTGATTACTGAAGATAAAGGCGGGCATCTCATCTCGTTTAGGAAAAATGTGGCATTGCTAGTGTGTTTTCTGTTGATTTTTTCTATATTTTCTTACGCAAAATAAGATGTGGCAATAATAATTGGAATCGCGTTTAAAATATTTATTTATATAATGCTTCGCAAATCTAATGAGCGGAGCCTAAAAATTGTATCGTCTCTACAATCTGTATACCTACCTTATTATTTATACTTGCTTGTAGATTTTTTATGATGCATATATCATGTACGTTCGCGTGTGACAAATTCATAAGACGAACAATCATATATGGAACGAGACATGTTTCATCGATTGGATATACTTTTTCATTTAGGACTCTTTCTGTGTCAAATACTCATTCATCAAAATTATAATCTTGTAAAATAGTAGGTAAAAGTATTGGACTCACTTTGAAAATTTTATTTTTTGTCAGTTTGAAAACCTCAAAGTAGGAATTTCAGATTTGAGATAGGTTTGAAGAATTTGATCATTTACATAAATGCACACGAAATGTGTGAAGGATCGAACATTCTCATCGCGTTATATTTTTAATTATTATTATTTATTAATATAGGTATATTGCGGTCGATCAGGTGGTGTGTTATATTTGTTAATAAACTTTTCGCCTTTAAGTCATTTTTCAAATGTATGAATTATATGAATATATTACTACGTGCAAGTTTCACCTTGGTTACCTGACACACGATCGCTATATTATTTATTTAAGTTGTGTATAATAAATTATTTCTGTGGACGTATTTATTGATTTATTTCTGAAGAGTTTTTAATAACAGTTCGGCTGAAAAGTTCGTAGGCTAACCTAGTAAAACTTATTTTTTTGGTATAAAATCCGATTTTATTATTCAATATAGTTACCTTGGGGGGGGCGATACAATGATTATAGCGGTCATACAATTTTCCGATACCATTTTTACAGTACGATTTCTCTTTAACCTCAAAATAGGCCTCAGTTTATGTAATTATCTCTTCATTAGTGCTGAATTTTGTTCCAGCGAGCATTTTTTTATACTGATATATGCCATAACCTTGCCAGCCGACTGTTGCATCTTCTTTGGATTCAATTCATCGCGTGGACACTGGACACTGCACTCCACTCGTCTCATAGCCTCTTTTGGACGACCCAGCGGTCCAAGCCGTCCAAGCTTGCATCAACAGTATTTTTTTTCACCAAAAAGCAACTTCATTAGTACTTCATTAACACTCGAAATTCTTTTTTATTCATTTTTTCACAATAACAAAAATTGATTCACTCACTCTGCACTCACTATGCTATGGTATATATCACAAACGTCACGAACCTCACGAACACTCACGAACCAATTGTCCGTAAGCTGTCAAATTTATACACGTATCGTTTGAAGGTTAGTACTAAACTGTACTAAAGTCTAACTAAACGGTCTAAACCAGTCTAAACTAACTAATAGTCTTCTGTCTTATCTTATCCGTCTTATGTCGTATGGATTTAATTTTAGTAACGCCACCAATGTGTCATCCTCCGAAGTTTTATATCCTGGCGAAAGTTTCGGATTGAAATTAATTCCGAATTCCGACAAAGTCGAAATTTTTCGAATCATCCGGAGATTAAATCCAAACCAAATAGTTTCAATCCGTATCAATCAGGAGACCCATTCAAAATCAATTCGAACTGGCAATGTGAATGAATTCGAATAAATAATACAGTCAATTCGATCAATCTGAATGAATCCGGATAAATTCGAATTCATCCATATTGACCAGATTTATTCGAAATTGAAAGTTTGGATTGCTTTCAGGAAGCAAAGTGCTCATTGAATGGGCACAAAAGTTGGTACAACTTCGTAATTGATTCAGATGTAATTTTGAAAGTATTTTAATATATGAAATTTTTTATGTTTAAGGAGAAAATGCGACTTCCTTTGCCCATATTTAAATTAAAATTTGTTATTTTTCAATTTAAATAATGCTTTAATTAAATTGTAAAAGATATAAACTGGGACTGCCAATGTTAGAAATATAAAACTAAATTATCTAGCAAATTTTAAAAATGTGATTCGATATACATTCAATATTTAGCTGAAAAGATTTGTAGTGTATTTCTTTGTATTTAAAATTTTGAATTACATTTTTGTTTCCCGCCTTATCGATACTGTCCAATCCAGTCCAATTGAGTCCAATCATGGGCAGTGATTGGCAGTGATCAGTTTTCGATTGATAAAACAGTTTTCACTGTAGCCGTCTGCTAGCTCGCTTATAAACCTTATAAAAATATTATTTAATTTGTCTATATGCTGTTTTAATGAAACAATAAATCATGTCATCGGCAGCAGCAAGACAAGCACTCGGAAAGGTAATTATTATATTTCTTTTCTGTAGTAAATAGTTAGAAATATACCGTATTAAAGTTGCTTTTCCAAAATCTAACCTCGAAATCGATACTTTTAATCTTTTAATTTAGTTTTTTTAAATAGAATTTCAACGTTTCAATCTGTTAAAAGCACAATTTATGTTAATTGAATAGTTATTCGTAATCATGGAAAAGTGATTCAATATAACCTAACATTATTTACGCTCCTTTGGACCTTTCGCTCCTCTCCTTTCACGGGGCTTTCAAGCCTAAATTTTGACATATTTAATGATTTAATAGTGATTTAGTCTTTTGAAATTAAAAATTTTTTATTTATTTTAATAGGTACAATTATTTTAATAGTAATCTGAATAGTTTACTCTAGGGACTTATAACTTACAACTTATAATTTAAAATTAAAACTTCAATTTTGAAATCTTTAATTTAAATGTTAATGATCTATAAATTTAATCCATTTTATTCGCATTTTTGATGATTTTAAAAAAAATTCGAATGTGTCTTATGTGTGTTGTAAATATATTTACAGAATCTATATTTTAAAAAAAAAATAACCAAATGGGATAGTGGGATCGGAGCATATTTACCTCAAGCTTATAGGAAATTTTTTTTCGAATGGAAAACACAAAAACCAGCACCAGTGCATTACGTCGAAGAAAAAGGACGCTATAGGCGAGATGATGAAACCGGATTAGTGTATGCAAAATAATATTGACCATTATTAAAATTAAAAAAGAATTAAAAAGAGTTTTTAAATATAATTCAATACAACATAAACTTTTACAGTTATCCAGTACAAAATAGGTATATTCCTTTGAAATTTCCCAAGGAACAAGACGAGGGCCTTTGGGGTGGTGAAGGCATAATACAAGGTTTTACAAAAAAGGATCGTTACCATAGAAGAGTCCCTAAATTTTGGTTTCCAAATTTGAGAAAATCTGTAGTTTACTCTGAAATTTTGAATAAGTACCTAAAAGTGACACTTACAGACAGAACTCTTCAATTAATTCACGATAACTACGGATTCGACCATTACATTTTAAAAGTAAGATAACAACTGCACAAAATAAATATAATAAAAATATTTAAAAAAGAGACATCATATCTTAAAACTTTCCACTTTTTTCAGACTCCCGCCTGCGATTTACGATCAGACCTCGCAGTGAAACTAAAGAGGCACATGCTCACTGCTTTAGCAGACAAAACTCTCTATCCCGATGATCCTATTAAACAGGAGAAGGTTTATGATGCCTATAAAGAATACCTTACTGCTGTAAGTTTTTTTTATCTGTAAAAAAAATTAGAATTATTTTTTCCATTTTTTAAAGAATTTTGTTCAATTTTAAAAGCCTATATTTTTCATCAGACTCAATACCACTTAATTAATCAATATTTTCAGTATACGCGAGAAGAAATCGAATGGTACGGACTAACTTTCGTAGAAGCCTGTTCAAAATGGAAACAAGAATATGAATCTAAAAATAAGATCGAACCACTTAAGATCCAATTTAGAGCAGCTTTACTCGAAGAGTTGAGAGCAACGAAAGGTGTATTACCAAAAAGTGAAGATTCACAAAGTACCAATTTGTTATCAAGAATCAAGAGCCTGAATCCTTTCGGCAACAGATCAAAAACCGACTAGACGATTTATTTGTAAGTGGAACGAAATAAAAAAACATTATATTTATTTTCTATTTTATATTATTCACACTTCACAGTCATCAAATATGAATGAATACTTAATTATATTTCATACACACTTCTAGGCTTCAGAATTTCACCACGTTACATTTTGTGGATCGTAAAAATGAAAATTTTATACAAGTAGTTCCCAAAGAAATTAACCATTGCACACTTTTTTCTAAGGGGAAAATTATCTATGATATTGAACACTCTATGTCATGATCTTTAGGCAAACAGTCGAGGAGAGAAGCGACGGCTCTTGTGATGTAAGTCATTGTTCCGAAACTTCCACTAGGGGCGCTATCATAGAAATGTTGACAAACATAAGCAGCACCTCCGCAAAGTAACATCCCTGTTGAGTTAATTTCCCGTTGATCCTTAGGCTTTGCACAACACAGAGTAGCGTCTCCGTCAATTCTCATCTGTAAAAATTTAATAAGTTTAAACAGTTTGAATTAGGGATGGATGAAATCGCCTCTAGCAGAGACGATATATAACTAAAAGGACGGCTTACAGCGCCATTCATCACACAAATTTGATTAGAATCCGTCGAAGCATAAATTTAAATTAAAATTCAAACCTGATCTTCTAGGAAAATAGCGTTCCCCTTATGAACTAAATCCTCGACGGCGATGATACCTCCTAGGGAAGCAGCTACGTTATACTCTGTCACTAGAGTCAAAACCATTAGGGCTTCTACCACAAGTTGACGATACTCCGGTTGCGGAATAGTATTTAAGAAGGTCTCAACAGCTAGAGCAAATTTCAATTCACCAGATGTCATTTCTTGTGTAAGGCTTTGCTGCAGAAGTTTTCCCTGGATAGCTAGCCCTTGACACTGTTAATAAATCAGAAAATTGAAAAATATAGGTACCCACTAACAATTTCGGAAAAATAGAATATGTACTAAAAATGGACATACTTTTTCCAAAACGTGCCACACTCGAGGATAAAAATCTCTCGGGACTCTGTTTAAAGCTCCATCGAGTCTTCGTCTTCTTAACCATTGTCCTTGTCTATCGGGCTCAATTTCTCCATACTCACCCTGATCTGAATTCAAGAATCCTCCAATTTGCGATTTCTAGCAAGGAGAAAAAAAAATAAAAATCACATTATAAAATATGAAAGATAATTAATTAAAGCTAACATACCTTGCTGACTTTTCCAGATTTGCAACTGATAACGGAGAAATTTCCACGACCAACTGCAACATGAATGAGTTTAATAAAATAAAATATATTGAGAGTAAATTGAATTTAAATAGAAAATACGAACCACTACTGATCGCGAATTCCTTCCCACTCATGATATGATGGAGCAAATTTTTCATTTCAAAAGGCGAGAGGTTGAGTAAATGTTCTGAAGCCTCTTCCCCACTACAAATGAGGGTTCTGGATAATTCTGTGGCCATAACTTGAATAATTAGTCCGACTCTGAGCCTCAACATCTCATGGAAAAGTTGTGGTTCTGTTCTAATGAACATGGCGAGATAGACAAGCAATTCCTGCGTCAACATTGCTGTTGATTCATCATCTCCGTAGGCCTGGTGAATCAAAGTTCGTAATTCATTTTCTGGTAGAGGTGCGACAATCGTATGTTCATTAGTTGGAGGCATTCCGACTGTAACTTGTTTCTGTCGAACAAGAAG
The DNA here is from genome assembly GCA_032275145.1 of Synergus laeviventris. Taxonomy (NCBI): domain Eukaryota; kingdom Metazoa; phylum Arthropoda; class Insecta; order Hymenoptera; family Cynipidae; genus Synergus; species Synergus laeviventris. The sequence goes on along the minus strand of JAUESI010000028.1, from coordinate 3,137,001 downwards.
GTCCGTCACAGCTTTCGCCAGGTCTTCTACTCGTTTTCCTAACATTCCAGCAGTATGACGAACAATTCCCCACATTTTTTGCTGACATGCTTTTTCGTAGAGACCTTTTAGTAAATCTTTTAGGAGAACCGGGTGACCCTCCTCTAACATTCCGGTGTTGAAACGGAGGCCTTGAGTGTCAACCTAGAATAAAAATAAGATTATGAGATTTTTATTAAAGGAAAATTCTTGCTTTTGAGAAAAGTAAAAGTCTTCTCACCAAATACTGTAGAATGTCTCCCTGTTCTTCAAGACTTTCTGTTTCTCGCAACATTGACATCAGTTCTTCAACTTCCGTATCAGCATAATGAGTCTCGGAATTGATTTTGTGTCTATGAGGTCTTGGAGAATATTTCCAGGGGAGCATATCTTCCGTCGGCGATGGTGTTCGTTCTGTAATAGTAGAGGAATTTGAAGTTGGAGACAGGGAAGTGTCCGTAACTTCGATGAAAGGATTCGTTGATGGAATAGTTGAGGGTCTTCGATCTTCTCCAGCCATTCCGAGAATTTCAGCTAAAAGGTATAAATCGTTTTTAATTATCTTCTTCAGTGTTTGAATCAACTTAAAATGGAAGTAACAATTTCTCAAGAGATTCAGTAAAAATAGTAAGTGCAACAATTTACGTTTGCAAAACCATTTGCAATTTTAAATCGTACAATGGCCACATTAATATTCATCGAGTTACAAGAGCTTAAAGTTTTAAATTAGAAACAATGCGAATTCTAAAGCGGCCTGGAAATATGAGTAAATCTCACATAGGTACATAAAATTTAAATTTTCCTAGAAATATTCTCAGCATTTCAAATACGAATTTGATTAGTTTGAAGAATTTGAGGTTGTTAGTGGACTTACATTCTTGCAAGATAAAGGGAACCGCAGCTGTAGGAATGAATGCAAATTGCAAAGGCATTAGGTTCCTTTTTAGGCGGCATGCAATCAGACTGTGGAAATATTAATGAGTTTCTAAAATTCAAAAATAGTGACTATCCCATACTCACGTTCGACAGCTATCGATCTCGTTTTTTTGATAGCACCCTTCACTGACATTCTGCGTCTCAAATTCTTCGAACTTTTTACAGCTGTGCGCGTCAAAAGACTTGTGCGATGTGGAAATGCCTTCATTAGATGTTCATCCAAATATTGTTGTACCTGTAAATTATTTTTATTATAGAGTTAGAAACTGTGGTTCCTTTAGTTTTTGGGAATTTAATACCTGTGGATTTAGTTTGTCGGGTCGCCCATCCTCAGCGCTCCCAAGGAAACTCAAATTCGTGATACAAGACGTACTCAGAAATTCATTCAGGTTTCCTAAAGAAACACGAGTACCGTTGATATATCCACTTTTCAGTTTCTTCATCGTCGTAATCATCGCTAGCGGAATTTTTCCTTGATCTGAAAATTTTAGAATTAGTTTTTTGGTTCCAGAAATAGAAAATTTTGTAGATATTAGGTAAGGAGAAGTAACACTATAGAGTAATCAGAGGCTCTCGATAGGATCGAAAAAGCATTATTCAGTATTCGAAAGTAAATTGTTAATATGTAATAAGAATTATGAGAGGTATGCTATTTCAGATTCAAATTACAGTTACGTAACACATGCTTTTTTAATTTTCACTTTAAAGAAGACAATAGGTTAACAAGACTCCACATCTTTGAACATAAAATTATTGACGGAGCCTAAATCCACCAGCATACCTAAGTGATTATGAGTAGCAACAAGTGTTACGGTCGGCCTGCCGAGTATTTGCTTCCAGTTGATGGTGAGGAAGGCCAAGTTGGTTGTAAATGTGTTGGAGAGTAGAGCCGCGTCATTTGTCATATAATACTCCTCCGGATCAAAGTTCTAATACATGCAACATACGAACATGCAAACGAAGACGAAATGAGACTGTTTACATGTTTTTAAAATCAATTTATCATCTTAAATCGAAAGGTGTTTGAGAACATAACATAACTTAGAAACAATAAACAACCAAAATGTACTTCGCTGCGGAAGAAAGATGAGTCGGCATGAGCTGCTGGTTGTAAGCGAAGAGATGATAAAAAGATAAACGAATACATGCAGTTGGATCGCTAGACGAATTGTTAGACGTAGGAATTGGAATCAAACTTGAAAGAAGGATTTCCACTCGACAAATAGACACTTTATCTAAAAGCCATAGACTCATAACTCCATTCAGTTGAAAATTTTTGTTTTTTTTTCAGTTTTTATCGAATTAACAAAAGGAGCTAGAATTCTATCGCTTCGGGATTTGACTTTACCGTACCTAGGTGGGCATTCTTGAGGGGCATGACCACGAGTGGTCGGCCTAACATATTCTGCCAGCTAGACTTCAAGAAATTAATTTCCCCTTTGAATATATCAATCATGAGCTCATAGTCCGATGCGATGTAGAAGCGGGTCATGTCTGTCAACTGATATTTTGTGCAGAACAAGAGATTATCAGAAAAAAAATTCAAAATACATACTAAAAATATACCAAATGTACCAAAACATATTACTTAAGCCTATCTATAAAATCCAGTAATAGATTAGGAGAAGTTTACCTGCGGTGTGAAGGCAAATATTTTATCATGCAGGGAGTATAGTTTGCTCGTACTGAGAATTCCCACATCTCGAGATTTCCTGCCAGATAATCCAAGCTTCTTGTTCCTGCCTAAAAAATGTTTATTTGGTATTTCAGTTTATGGAAATTTGTTTTCGTAGAGTGACGAAGTTTGATCAAGTTTATTCAAAAATCAAACCCAGATATGTGTAGAGATGGCTGAGAACTTTTGCTGGTTGAACTTCGATAGGAGTTACCTCCGCGATTGTTTGAACGTGAATATCGTGCTGAGCAATTTTTTCTCTGATTTCGGCATCTTCCGCGAGAATCACTACCTGCACAACAACATCAGGTTTCTTCTCACTGCAGAGTCTTCGATTCAGAGGATCTAATTCACCAACTGCTAAAAATCCCTGCAAAAAATACAGTTTTTAAAGAACAGTGCAATGAAAAATTTTATTTAGAGAATTTTATTTATGGTATTTGTTTACTTCTTGGAGCAATTTTCCTAAAATGTACAAGGATTGACCCCACATGAAGGGACATCTGCCTAAAGCTTCTCTCTCTTGGCTACCAGGATCTGCGTACTCAGCTGGCACATTATCAGCTGCAACAGCGTACAATTCTGGAACTAATCTCATTCCATCATCAGTTTTAATAGTAATTTTCTCTAATTTTTTAGTATATTCTACGATTAATTCTTTATTTCCTTGGAAGCAGTAATCTAGGATTAAATAACAGAAGAATAGGGGCCATTCGCATTCGATGCTCTCGAACATTCTTAATTCCCAGGGCTCGTAGTACAATCTGTAAAAATCATAATATATACAAATCTTCATATATTACTTTTTGTACTTTGTTCTTTTAAGCAAAATTCACCTATTAGGATCTTCTTTAGGAGTTCGATGCCCATCCCTCAAAAATCTCTTGCACCCAAATCTTCCCTGCAACTTTTTCGTGATCGCATCCCTCGTAAGTTGAATCAAATTAGGTTCATCTATTGCAAAAGCAGGAAAACTAATAATAGACAAAAGTCCACTATCAAGTTCCTTCGAGTTGGACTCCCTCGGCAGCATTGATTGTAGAACAGCCTGGCATTTTTGAGCCTCATCTGCCAGAACGTGAATCACTGAAGTTGGACCTCCTCTTGCACCAAAGAGATCCAATTCATTCATAGCTTCCATGGCTGCTTTTGCCATTCCAATACTGCTTGCATTCAATTCAGGCAAACCATGATTCGTTTTGTCTCCTCGTTCCCAAATTCCATAATCAGGCGTGCAATATGCTGATTCAATATAGAAAACTAAATTCTGAATGAAGGCTACTTCATCCAAATTAAAAACTATCTGAAGACCGGAAGCAGTCATTTGGGCTAAGATAAGAAGGTAAAGGGACACGGAGTCAATTTGAAGATGTCCCCATTCAGCATCACCAACAACAGATTGTCCAGTTGCTGAACTGTATTTGGCATGAAGAGCATCAAGAGGATTTTGTGAGGATTTGAATTTTTCTACTTTTTCTTTTTGTTGCATCATTGCCATTAATAATCCTCTCATTAATTTTACGCAACTTTGTTCGAGTTCATACGTTTTCGCTCGGTCTTCGTCTGCGTCTGCTATTTTTTTGTAAGCCATTGAAAGACCCCAAACAGCGAGAATTGTGTAGACGTTGTCACGAATCCAGGCATGATTATTGTCTGGACTTGCTGGGAAAAGTCCAGTTACTGGGTTTTGATGATTCATTATAATTCTGGCGACTGCTCGTTGATAATAATCTAGGCGAACGCCTGAATTGCTTCGACTCCGCATTTTCATTGTGAGTTTAGGGGCTCTGGAACAAGAGGATTTATTTTTTCATGTGTTTCTAATTTTACTGAAAACCGAATCCTAGAAGAAACCCTGAAAAAATCTAGAATTTTTCTATCTAAAGTCTTTAACAACTCTGACTTCATTACAACACTTATCTTTCAAAAACTTCGAAAACAACAAATATTTCGCAATCTTCAAACGAAAACAGCTCCACTATTACCGCTATAGCAAAAATGTCTATTTTTGATTGTAACTAAAAAAAAAGCTAATATGATTGTGAAATTTCTTAAACAACAATTTCGTTTAGGAAGCAAAAAATATTTTTAACGATACTAACAACTTTTAAAAACAAACAATCGTTTTATTTATTTTTATACATATATTTTGACTAAACATTTTAAGTCTTTGAGGACTAATGCGTATCACTAAATGAAAAGAATTATTTGCTATGAAGAATATGACAAAAAATTGAGGTCATGGTCTTAAATAAAATATATAAGACTAAAAATCATTGGGAGTTCTCTTTGAGTGATTTTGAGGTTAGAAATACATTAATCTAAGGAATTGAATTGAAGAGAAGTTGATTAATTATGGAACTTGAAAAAAACCGTAGACTCTAATTTTAACATTCTATTTTCACCTCTGACAGTTGTTGAAATTGTTTTATTGTAAAATTGACTTTGTGAGTCCCTCAGACAGGAACGTTGAATCCACCACACACATAACACAACATAGCTCGCTGCCAGGAATCATCACTGATATGTGGGAATCATGCACAAAATTCACGTGATCACGTCACTCACGCACAGGCCACAGACTTTCAACACTCGTACAATTTCTTATAACCTGAACAAATGACATACTACAATGTGAAATGAATGTCATTGATGTCAAGTCATGACAAGTAGTGCAAATAGTGATCTTGATTCTTAAGAAGAAAATCAACAGTGATATCTCTGTACTTACTGATTTGAAGATAATAACTTATTTTCAAGAAGATCTTTTAATTTCTATTCAACTATATATATATTTAAAGATACAATACTGGGGAAGTATATAAAGCAACAATATTTATATTATTAGCTGCTTAAGAATTAAATTCATATATTTGAGGACAACTATATTGTTACCGTTTGTTATGTAATAATAATAATCATCACAATAACAAGTGAAATTCGATTAAGGATGTTGGAGGATTATATAAAACTAAACACTCTTTTTTCAGCTTTTCATTATATATTTAGATATTTTTTGGTTTTGTTTTGCTCACCATTTTTTAAAAAGAAATATGAATCTGG
>JAUESI010000028.1:3081016-3131209 GCA_032275145.1 Synergus laeviventris | reverse complement strand
AAAATAATAATAAAAAATTTTCAATATTCACAACACAACGTGTTACGTTTGACAGATCCTATCGCGCATATCTCGAAGCATCCCGAATTGCACCCGAATGGTTCCGAAGGACAAAGTTCGCCCGCGATGGCGGCTCTTCAAGTCGGCACGGATCGCTCTATTGAAGATTGAATCCTGTATCCAGTGTATTATATATATCAGTGAGTGTAACCTATGAACTAGAAAAGGGCGCGAGAATTAAAAATATATAGATCATACTACAAAATCTATCAAAAAAGCGCATACATTTATATCCATAATAGTTTATTTACATATAAAAAAGAATGTATAATTAATCAGAAGACTTGACAGGCCTTTTATTAAGAAAATATTCCAAACTATCCAATCTTTAGCATTTTGTATTTATTCGTGGTTAAATTGGTTCTGGAAGGGTGGTAAATCCAAAACTCTCGCCGTACCAAGTGCCATTAGAGCTAAAAATAAGAAAAAAATATTGATTTCTTAATTAAAGCCGAGAGAAATGATAGAAATTAGAGAGAAATGTAATTTGAAAAATAACCTCAAAATCTTGACTTGGCAATTTTCTTTATTTTGAAGACTGTTTTTGCTAATATTTGTAATATTATTAATCAAATAGTCCATTATTTACTTACTTCCACCGACAGTGAGCATAATCGACTTTACAGGAAGCTTTTGGAACTTTTTTGAGTGATAAGAAACGTAAATTCCAGAGCCAAAGAGTCCACAGCCACTGACTAATCTGCAGCCGAGGCAACCGCGATCTCTGTGAGTTATCACACTTTTTATTGTTTCAGGCATTTCTCCCTTTAATTTGTTTCTTTAATAATTTTGTTGACAAAAAAAGAAATAACACTTCCGTTGTGAAATCGACTGAAATCGACTTAGCATTTTTTGTAGGTTATATCGAAAGCGCATGCGTCGGGGATCGCACCTTATTGGTCATATTTCCCTGAAATTTTTGAAATGCTAAAAAATGTGTTATTTGAATTATTATTAATAAATAATTATACTTTAACAAATAAAAATAAAAATTAAATGATGAATAAAAATATTTATACAATGGCTTAATAAGTGATTTTATGATGTTCTACATATTGTGTAAAATGATTATTTTTGATTTAAAAATATTTTCTAATATTTTTTAATACAACTTTAATTACAGTAGATTCTACGACACTTCTCGTTTTCGGGGCTGTAGGGGAAGCGAACACAGGAAGTGTCAGATAAGATAGAATATGTTCAGTTTCAGTTCACGATTGTGCTGCCTTATCCGAAATGTAGAGTCAAGCTGAGCCGATCTCAGTTTCTCTCTGAAATCGAACTAATGCACCAAGTATACCGTACCATACCATATCCATATACTATACCATATACCATACCATACCATACCATACCATATCGTATCATACCATACTATACAATGCCATATACACCATACACCATAGCATACGCCATACCATACCATACCATATCATATATATCGTACCATACTATACAATGCCATATACACCATACACCATAGTATACGCCATACTATACCATACCATACCATATACCATACCATACCATACCATACCATACCATGCCATATACATCATACCATGGTGTAAGGTACATATTTAGCTCTAGCTAGGTAGCTGCTAACCAGGTAGCACTTGGACAAGAAAAAAAAATATTTATTTTGAGGTCGTTCCTATATATATATATATATATATATTGTAAAATATATTGTAAAATAAAAAATAAATTTTAAACAAGAAGGTGACTATTTAAAACATACCATTATAGACGATAAGTCTTCTTCTTTAAAAAATAATTGGTTTGATAACAGTGCATAGTTAATAGTTTTTTGAAGGCAGTCGTTTGAAGAAAACGCATGTAGCAGGAAGTTAAACAATATTCTATTAGGAAAACAAGAGTGTATTTCAAAATGAAGCATCCTCTCTCGCAGGCGAGCATATTATCAAGAATTTCATTTGCGTAAGACAATACTAATTACATACTTATCTTTCTATATCACTTATTATCGTGTGCAAAATGGTTGGGGCGCTGTTCGGGGCTCAAATTAGCCCGTCTGAACGCTAATTTGTCACTAATTAGACGGACTAATGTGGTGCATAATTAGTGAAGTATAACTTTAAATTATGCCATAACAATTAATTTTTGCTTCAAACATGGGGATCATTAAACTTGATGGCAAACGAAAAACTGGTTTTTGGCAAGATAAAACGAAGTGAGAATTCTCGATCGATTTTTTAAATTAAAATTAAAGAAACTTACTCTGCTTGATACTTAGAAATTTTTTTAATTAGTTTGCCTCACGGGGTCCAAGACTTTAGTCTGCCACACAATCATAAGTCTGTCCAAACATTTTTCCACACGAACTATAATCCCTTACGAAAAAGTATTATATAGGAACAGCAGTATAGGAATATCATCTGTTTTTTAATATTACTTATTTCTTTAATTGAAAATAATTTTATGAAACTCATTATAGAAAAATCATTATTGAAACAAAATTATAGGAACATCATTTTAGGATAAAATCCTCACTGATCCTGTCATAGTGAGGATAACCAAACAATTAAATAATTTATTATGACTACTGTAGACGTAGTTTGTAAGTTGTATAAAATAGTTAATACAATAACGTTATTCTTATCTCTGACATAAAAACATTTTTTTAGACGTTGTTACTTTACATGAGAGTCGCGAAAAGTGATAAGTTTTAAAAATATTAGGTGCACCACTAAATTCCCGCTGCTTGTAGGGATAGGGCGGTTACTAGGGACAGAGATGAGGTGGGTTAGGGATAACCTACCAAACCTTACCACTTAGCGGAGTGGGGGGTTCTGGTTTGAAGAGCTTCGAGGGTTGCCCTAGTGAATGATGCAATAACGAAATAAAAAATAATTTGCTACTAACTGTTGACTAATATTTTTTAATAAACAACTAAGTAACAGTACATTTTTAAAGCATTTAATTTAATTTATATACATTTTTATTCATACAATTAACTTTATGTTCAGTTTTGGTTCAGTCAAAACCAGCTCATCTCTGCCAAAACCAGATATATTACAATATCGAAAATATCGATATTTCGATTTAGATATTGCATCAGTCATCACTAGGTTGCCTTCTATAATTGCATATGAGTATATACTGGTATGTAATATGTATGAGTATGTACCTCACTTGGGCATAATTGGGCATAATGCCGATAATGCCTATCGGTTTAATAAAGTAAAAGTTTTAATCTTTCTATGTTAACAAAGGCTCAAATTATTTTATCCTACGAGTGAATTAAGCGGATTATATAGGCTGCGTATATATGTGATATGATATATATATATGATTCTTCTTTTTCCTTCTTTTCTTTACATTATTATTCTTATTCTTTCCGCTATACGAGCTCATTTCTGCAGATGGCTTATCGAAACTTTTGTAAAAGGATACCGAAGGGAATTAACGGAATCCGATCTCTTTTCCCCGCTTCAGAACCATTCCTCCCCTTTTTTAGATGATCGAATTCACAAAAATTGGCAGAAAGAGATAATTCACTGGAAGGAAAAATCTAAAAGTCGACCATCGTTTTTAAGGGTGATAATAAAATCTTTCGGGTCACAAATCGTGATTCTGGGGATAATTCAACTGATTGTGGATGTAGGAACCAGGTTAAGTATGAAATAATACGAAAAATGTTATAATTCGTTAATCGTTTATGTTATTCTAAAAATATTAAATTCTCAGAATAAGCCAACCTTTTCTCATCGTCAAACTGTTAAGTTACTTTAGCAACAAAAATGAAATGACTCAAAATGAAGCATGTTGCTGGGCAGCGGGGCTCATCATTAACCTCTTTATTCAAGCTTATCTTTCGAATTACGTATTCAATACAATGATGTTGGTAGGAATGAAAATTAGAATTGCTTCTAGTTGTTTGATTTACAAAAAAGTTTTGAAGACGTCAATGATATCTCTAGAAAAAAATACGACACTTGGACAGGTAAATATTATATATATAAGGGTAGACTTGCGGTCTCTAAAGATAAAATACACGAGCATTTTATTCTAGATAATCAATCTTATTTCTAATGATGTCACCAACCTTGAAATTGCAATGCCTTTGCTCCACTATTGCTGGACTGCCCCAATTCAAACATTTCTCTCAGCATATTTTGTATCGAAATATATAAGTTTATCAGCCGCTGCAGGAAGTTGTGTCTTCTTTTTATTTCTACCTATTCAAGGTAAGCTTTTTTTTTATCATATTTGGTTATTACTTAAGGAAAATAAATTGCATACAATTTTTCTAAAATAGTTTTCCTTGGCATCATGGCACCTCGCATTTCACTGAAGGCCGCTTCAAAAACGGATGAGAGGCTTCGCTTGATAAACGAAATTGTCAACTGCGTTCAAGTTATAAAAATGTTTGCATGGGAGAAATCTTTCGTTCCTCTCGTCGAAAATGCTAGAAAGTGCGCTTTCTATTTAATATTTTAAAAATGATTTATTTTTTTTCCTCTCATGATACAAAACTGATGCATTCTTTTACTTCTAGTAAAGAAATGAAAGACATAAAGAACACGAATCTTATAAAATTGAATGCTTCAGCAACTCGTGTATATATTTCAAAATTTGCTCTGCTTACTAGTTTACTCCTGTGCATCAAATTCAACGAGTTTATAACAGCAGAGATTGTCTTTTTGCTCACAGCATTTTACAACGACTTACAAAATACGATGAGTAACTACCTTCCCATGTGTAGGTATTTTCCAATATTTATAGATTTTAAGCATTTTAAGTAGAGAATTAACCATTCCTGTTGGAAGTAAAAAGATAGGAAGTCTATACATTGGAATCTTTTTGAATCTTCACGATTAAAATGAAAAGAAAAAATGTATCCAAATGTATCCTTCCCAATCCATACCAATTTACTTCTATATCTGCTTTCCATTCCTTTTGCAATGAACTGCCGCGCCTATTTTTTTTAATATCTACTTTCCTATCCATTTCTATCCTTTGTGTAATAATTTCAATCTTTTTCTATCTCTCTTGAAGTATATAACCAAGTCTATCCATATTCAGAAAGAAAATTACTGAAATGATTATAAGAGGATAGACATGGATATAAAGGTATGGATTGAAAAAGATAGAAAAAGATTAAGATGATTAGATTAAGAACAGACTTGGATTGAAATGGATAGACTTAGTATAGTGTACTTCAATAGACATTTTTATTCGTAGCTATTCAGCAAGTAGCTAATGCACTTGCATCCATGAGGCGCATAGAGAATTTCATGATGCAGGATGACATAAGATACACCTGCAACAACATTACTAGTAAACCAACAGTAATCATGAATTGCGATAGAATTCCAACTGGGACAGTAAATTTAGAAAACGTCTCAGCTCGATGGTCTCCAGAGACCAAGAAAGAAACCTTAAGAGACATCAATTTCTTTACAAAACGAGGATCGCTCACTTCTGTTATAGGCCAAGTAGCATCCGGGAAGTCGAGTCTTCTGCATGTTATCCTTCATGAACTACCAACCTTCAAAGGAAGTGTAAATCTAGTTGGTAAGATTGCATACTTCAGCCAAGATCCATGGATCTTCTCTTCTAGCATCAGGCAAAACATCCTTTTCGACATGCCAATGGACAAAGAACGTTACGAACAGGTGGTGAAGGTCTGCCAATTGGAAAGGGATTTCTCACTCTTTCCTCATAATGATCAGACCATCATTGGCGAGAAGGGGATAAATCTTAGTGGAGGTCAAAAAGCGAGAGTAGCTCTCGCTCGAACAGTCTATCAAGATGCTGCTATCTACCTTCTTGATGATCCCTTATCTGCTGTTGATGCTCGAGTTGGGAGGCTTATTTTCGAACAATGCATCTGTAAGTTCTTAAAGAATAAAACGAGGATCTTGGTAACTCATCAACTTCAGTATCTTAAGGATGTGGACTACATTTACCTATTAAACGAGGGTAGAGTGGAGAAGGAAGGAACCTATCAGGAAATGAAGGAGTCATTAAAGAATCTACATGTTAATGATGACGCGGAAGGTCCAGACGATGACATCAATCAGCAATTTAAAGTTGATGATTTCTGTGAATCTCAGAATATTATTTCCAACCAAGTACAAGAAGAAAAGTCGGAGTCCGACACTTTTGGGAAAATATCCACAAGTGCTTTCCTCGCATACTTGAAATCGGTGGGAAATGTATGGATTATTATATTATACAGTATTTGTGTTCTTGCAAAACAGTCAACTATAAGCGGATCGGAATACTTCATTTCAAATTGGGCTACAATTATCGAATCGTGTGGATCAGATTCTTCAAATGCAACAAATCTGCAACAGTCATCTGTGAAATGTTTGGATAAAGCATATAGTACTTGGTGGCACGTTTACATTTTCAGCGGATTGTTAGGTATGGCGATAATTGCAACCTACTCAGAATCGTTAATATTTTGTCAAGTTTGCCAGATGGCATCTCAAGGCTTACACGCGTCAATGTTCTATTCAATTATCCGCGGAGCAATGTCATTCTTTTACAAAAATTCTTCCGGTCGGATCTTAAACAGGTATAAGAGAAATCATAAAGTATTACATAAAAGATATGTCTACCATCCGTAACACAACCCCACAAAAAAAAATGTTTTGCAACCCAAGCAAAACGACTACACCTATACGTTTTTGTGCTGAATCCGAATCCGAGAAAGATTCTACTTTCAGACGTAATTCACGCCGATTCAATGTATTTTTCTCTTTTTGACCTTGGTATGACCTTGATCCTGACCTCAATTTTGACCTTCAATTAACCTTAATCCTGACCTGATGGGGTCAAACTGACACCAGATTCAGATTTAGCGACCCCAAGAACGTCTAAGAGTAGAGTTTTCCTCTGATTCAATGGTTTTATACACTTTGACCTTCACTTGACCTTGATCCTGACCTGATGAAGTCATACTGACTCCAGATTCGGGTTCAGCGATTACAAAAACGTAAAGGTATGTTGGTTTTGCTTGAATTGCAGAGCATTTTTTTTTTGCTGAGCTGTGTAATTATTAATCTTGTTCTAAAATTTCTTCTTCTGATGAAGATTCTCTAAAGACCTAGGAGGAATAGATAAAGATATGCCCAAATGTTTGAATGATGTCATCAGAATCTTTTTAATAGTAGTGGCTGTAATAATCTTCTGTTGTATGATCTACTACTGGTTTGCTATCGGCATAATTTTTTTAGCTATTATATTAAGCTTGGAAGTCAGTTTTTACGCCAAGACATCTCGAAGTCTGAAACGTCTGGATGCCATAGGTAACATGCACATAGATTACTCTGTTTTCTGTACATTATCAGAGCTTCTCTTAGATATTTGTATTTTCCACTATACCTAACAAACAAACTTATTTGTGACAAACTTATGCGTCTTTTGCAGCTAGATCACCAATACTAAAACACATTAATCACACTCTTCATGGTCTGCCAACAATTCGTGCATGCAGGGCAGAAGTTTTCTTAACGAAAGAGTTGCATTATTATCAGGACCTCCAAACTTCTGCCTTTTCTCTTTACGCGTTCTCTGCTCATGCACTTCGACAGTATACAGATATGATTATATTATTATTTATAATTATTATCGCTTATTCATTTATCCTTACCGGAGATCAGAACTCCATTGGCAACGTGGGTCTGATACTTACTCAAGTCATCTCACTGTATAGCATAATCAGGTGGGGTATTTTTCAAGTTACCGAGATGGAAAATTACATGACATCGGTAGAAAGAATCTTGGAATTTACTAACATTCCGCAAGAACCTTCCTTGGGAACTAATCTTGGCAAGAAGCCACCTAAAGAATGGCCACAAGAAGGCTGCGTCGAGTTTAAGAATGTTTTCTTAAAATATTATCATCAAGATGATCCTGTTCTTAAGAATCTTAATTTCATTGTTCATCCGAAGGAGAAGATAGGAATCGTGGGGAGAACTGGAGCTGGTAAAAGTTCTCTCGTTGCTGCTCTTTTTCGACTGGCTCACATAGAGGGAGAGATTATTATAGATGGAGAATCAACAAGTGACTTAGGATTATTTGAGTTGAGATCAAAAATCAGTATTATACCACAGCAACCTCTTCTTTTCTCCGGATCTCTTCGCATGAATCTTGACCCTTTTGAGGAATACTCTGATGATCTTGTTTGGCAAGCTTTAGAAGATGTGGAATTGAAAAATGCTGTGGTTGATTTGGTTGATGGATTGGAGACTAATGTTTCAGATGGAGGTTTAAATTTCAGTGTGGGCCAACGACAACTTCTTTGTCTTGCACGTGCTATTGTTAAGCAGAACACAATCTTGGTCCTTGATGAAGCAACTGCTAATATTGATACTGAAACTGATTCCTTGATTCAGAAGACGATCAGGAAAAGATTCAAAAATTGTACTGTTTTCATTATTGCTCATAGACTGAATACGATTATGGACTGTGATAAATGCATGGCTATAGATGCAGGAAGGATAGTGGTAATTTTTTAGATATATATAGAGAAAAAAATCGTATACCAAATGCGAGATTATGTTACAATTCTTTTTTCAGGAATTTGATCATCCCTTCTCCTTACTGGAAAAAAAGGAAGGTTTTTTGTACGACATGGTGCAGCAAACTGGGACCGAAACTGCTGCATTCCTTACAAGAATCGCTCAACCTGAAAAATTGTAAATTGAAATAAATGTGTAATGATTTGATACTACAATCATTTCTTTTCAATTCACAATCCTGAATTTTAAACCCGTGCAGAGAAAGTTGGAAAATATTGTAACCGTACACTTTTCGAGAAAAATTCACGGAATGAATAAATAGCTAAATATAACGCGCATATAGTGTATAAAAATTATAGTAGTTTACCAACTGGAAAAAGAGGCAAACCTATAATTTTCATAATACTTATCATTAAAATAATCACCGATAGTTTAATTTTTCCACGATGTAACTACGTTAAGTATTTGTTTTTACATATTAGCAGCCTTTTTTATCAGCGTTATACGCAAATAATAACTTAAAGTTAATATTTTATACATATAGTTAAAAGTATTACGTTAATTTTTAATATATCTCTTTTAATTAATAAAGTGGTATATTTATCTGTTATTGTTTTTTTATTTATAACGCTATTCGAATTAATAATTTCGATCATTTATAGAATATAAATTGATTATAAATATCTGCAAAAAAAAATATTTAAAAATTTGTTTCACGGAAAAATTGAAGTATGTAGTTGAAAATCAAAATTCCCTAAAGGGAGAGAGTCCTATAACAAAAGTTACATTAGCATAATTTGCGTATGAACTTGAAACAAAAAATTCTTTCAAATATTTTTAGGAATTTTCCTGTTGAGGCACGGCTATTTGGCTGCAATACTGCTTCTAGTTCGTAAAATTTTAAGATAATTCCGGGTCATTTTCGGTTTGAATCAGCTTTTCCGGATGCTTATAATAATATGAAAGTTAACTTTTTAAAGCTGAAAATATTTTTATTAAGATTAAATTAATTATTAAATTTATTATCAATTTATTATCATATATGAAATCTCTTTCCAATTCTTTTTAAATTCTTTGAATGTCATTGACTTTGATTGAAGATTAAGGTTTTCTTTTGCTTTTGACCAATTTTTTTTAGTTTTAATAAATATTCATCCTTTAATTTTAGGATTAATCTTACTAAGTTTAAATATTTTTAATAAATCAAGAATTTATTCTATAATAATATTTTTAGAAATTATTATGGGATTTTTAATTTAGTTTTTATATTTTATAGATCCAGACATGAGTCCGTGTCTGCATAATATCTAATCTCGCGTATGAGCTTTTTTTTACGAATATTTTCAATATTGCTCATTCTATGTAAATAAATATTCTGTAAAATATATCAATGCAAAATGAATAAAAAATAGTAAAATAAATGAAGACTAAACGACGATTTCCTCTAATCCAATTATTAATATAATAATATAACAATCTCCTAATTTATAATTTAAGGGAAATACTTGAATATCGTAAACAATTAAGTATTAAAATATAACCAAAATAGATGATAAATTTTACTTTATTTTCACGATAATAATTTAATCCAGAATTCATTTTTAAATACGTAATCTAAAGAAAAGAAGTATAATTGACAATTATATTTACTGAAAACAACAAGAATTGAATAAACAAAATCACGATGCTTAATTAACCCCAGAATACCTTAGATACCTTAATAATCATTTATTTAGTAACAACTAAATCACTCAATTGCTTACATTAATGAACCATGTAAATAAAGCGAAGCAAGACTTTTCGATTTACTGCCTTCGCCCCTTTAATAATTATTTTTTCTCTGAAGAATACAATTTAATTTGGTTTTTTTATTTGTTGTTAACTATTTAACTTTTTATTTTAGGTTTTTAGAATCTTTGAGAGATTCGCTCCGTTCTATTTAATTAACTGAACACACGATTGACATATGTGGGCCGAACACTTCCCTTCATTTACACTTCGAATGAGGTATAAGTATGAGTGAGAAATTGATGTAAGATACAAAAGTTGGTTATGGTGAAGGATGGTCGGTTCCTTTGTACAACGATATTATTACATGGCATGATACTCAAGATATTTGAACTTTGCAATATGCATGCTTTCCACGATGTCTTATTTGCCAAATCTTCCCAGCAGCGGAAATTTTTTCCAAGACTTTGCAAAGCACCTTTAAGATTTCTTAAAGTTTTCGACAGTCTTGAGAATGATTGGAGGTAAAATATTACTCATTCTATGAGTTTCTTCGCTCTGAAATAACGTCTCAGGTAAAAGACTTGCCAGGTTGCCAACACCAAGAGGCAGCACATTGAGAATATACTGAAATAGAGAACTCGGGCATTTGTTGTTTCTGAAAAATAAATAGGTGGGTTGGATGAAAAGTGTTTTAAATTATGAAGATTCAAAAAACGCATTTGAAATTCAGAAAAAAAAATATTAAAAGCTTACCATTCGTATCTCTCATATCTTCTTCATTCTTTCGCATTCTCGCGAAATCTTGCACGATGATTTCCGAAAGATCCTCCAATTTTTTTAACTCAACCTCGATTGGTTTTAATTTAGATGCTTCGCCGATCTGTGTAAATAAAATAAATTTAAAACTACAGTAAACATTTAATTCAACTGTACAAACAATCCAAAGATTGATTAACATTCCTCGCACTTTGTGAGTTTGTGCTGTTCTTTTGCACAATTTGAAACCGAATTAATCGCTTTATCTTTACAAATAACAATTGCATTTTCAGTGAAAGCTAGAACTAAATCTACTTCTATAACAACAATATAACTAAAACTGAAGCCAAAATGAAGTGTAAAAATAAGGTTAAAATTTAAATTAAGGTTGCGGTTTTAAAATACAAATATTACAATCACACTCTGAAAAAGAAAGAAGAAAAATGCATGCACTGTTTCTAAAAGAGGTAAAATTAATTTCACGTTACCACCTGCTCGCCCATTCAAGCCACATAAAAAAGGAAAGAGAAAATAGATAAAATTTTCATAAGAATAGTAAGAGTTTGGACATTGAAATTTTCGATTGGTTGAAACTTACACCCTCGTAACTCTTAGCTTCAATTCCTCGCTTCGTGATTAAGGAAATTTCCTGCCTCACACCTCTTTGTTCTAGAAACAAAAAGAATTGTTTATTTCAGAGCAACGATTCGTTAGAAAAATAGTTTAATCATTTTAATAAAATTCCTTTTTATTTTTTTTAGTATGAAAATACTTACGAGTTGGAACGCGGGAATGGAAACAAATTTCGAAGATGTCGTAGAGTTCGGTCACGAAAGAGAACTTCAGCGTCTTTCCATGAGGAATATCTTCCTTTTGTGAAAGAATGTGACCTTTTGAATCTGTAATCTAAAAAAAAGAAAATAATCCACGGTTCACAATTCAAAATCTTTAAAAATCTTAAATTTATCTATCTTTAATAATTTTTTGATAAAATAAAATAAACGCATTAAAGCTATGTATTACTTATCCGATCCCTACCATACCGTAATTTCCCCTGTAATGCCGATCCCTACTTTATCGACATTTTTCTCTACAACGTTACTACAAAATTTATTCAGATAAGTATCCAATTGAATATTTCTAAAATTAAATTTAAAGTATTAAAGTAGGTTTATCTGGTTCTAAATATTTACATTTATAAAAAAATTAGTTTGAATATTTTTTTATAAATGCTAATATTTAGGACCAGATAAACGTACCTTAATTCTTTAAATATAACTTTAAAAATTTTCAATTTCATATCTCAATAAATTTTTAAGTAACTTTGCAGAGATAAATTGTCGGTAAGGTAGGGATCGGAAAAGTAATACATGGCCTTAATAAACATGAAAATTATATTAAAAAAAAAGCATATCTAAGTATTTTTAATAAAATTTTTGTTTTTGTTTTATCTATTTATGACTAATTTTTTTTTTTGTTGAAATCATATGATTTCAAAAAAACCTTTGATGATATAAAAAAAATGATAACTCTTATTTTTCTTAAAAGCTTTCACAAATAGATTTAAATTTTTATACTTATAACCAAGTAACTAAAAAGTAAAGATTCAATTTCTATAAATTATTATTATTTATTATACAATTTAATGGAGCATAAAAATTGATTGCCACACAAAATGAATGAATTTATCGTGTCATCAAGAAAATTATAGAAATTGGAGCACTCGTTCAAAATCGAATTTTACTTCACAAATGAAACTTATTATTACAGTAAAAGTAAGAAAATGCGAATTCCGTATGTTCCAAAAAGAATAATGCTCACAGAAATTGAAAAATGACTCCAAAAAATGATAAAATGCAATATGTATATTTTTTAAAAATAAACTTCTATATCTAATTTTTTACCACTTAGACTCAAATAAATATTTAGAAAAATTGAATCTTGCATAATTTTTGCAGAAATAGTAAAAAACAAGATAAATCAATTAATTGAATTGCACTTTCTGGTCCATATTGAAGGTTACCCAATCTAACCTCAAAATGTCACCCGCAGGTATCCCGGACTTTTTGAGAAAACTCACCACGTAGTCGACTTTTTGTCCAAGTGCTTCGGATACTTCATACTCTCCGGTGACTAGAACATTGGCCTGGATCTCTTCTTTGAGACATTTTTGCGCATTTGGCTCCAAATACCACATGAGACTGTGGACGTCGGCGATTATGAATAAAAGCCCGAAAATCACAAAATTACCGAAATTCATATTGATGTAACTCCAGGGCAAGTCACGAGGGTCAAAAGAGTCAAAAAGACTTTTTTACACTAAAGGTTCTTTGGAAAAAAACGGAGATTTCAACGCACATCCGTCAACATTTCGATGAGTTGGCAGCCATTGGAAACTTTTTGGAAGATTTAATATTTGATTTCTACGTGTCTCGTCACTCGTGCCCCCCTGTCAGACAGCTGCAGTCCCTGTTCATAACTATTTAGTGACGAATAACAGCCATGGCTTCACGGAAATCACTAATCAGGAAAGAAAGAGTCAGGGTTATGTATACATTTCAGGAGAAAGTCGAAAGGCATTGGCTATAATTTAGTTTTAATTTTTTAATTAATTCTAATTTATACTTTTAATTATATTTTTTAATTGTTGATTAATATTGATTTTTGGTATTTTAAACATTTTAGTAAGGCTTGAGAATTTTATAGAGCTGAAATATCGGGGAAAACTTTTGGCGCCAAATTTGAATTTAATTTGAAAATAAAAGGAAGGTTTAATCAGTTACTATCTCACCGTCTTTAAATTCCAAATCTTTCAAATTTTTATTCTTTGTAAATTCAAGGCTTTTCAAATACAGATTTTTGTGATTTCGTTTCAAATTCCCTTTAAAATTACTTAGAATAACAAATTAAATTAAAATAATCAATCGAAGTGTATGAATATGAAATATTAAAAAAATTAATATCAAACTATGAATACGAAAACTTCAATAAATTATGCCGTTCTAAAAATAACATTCTTATTGTAAGACAGAACAAAATTAAATATCGAAAACACTTAGACTATTTCCAAAATTCAGTATCTCTTTTTAAAAAAGTCTCTCATAAAAAAAAAAAAATTATTTAATTTTCTTTTTTCCTTTGGTTTGAGATTTAAGTTCTCATATTAACTCAGTCTCAACTCTCCGAAAAATCCTACAATTCTACACCTTTTTCAGTATGTTGAGTCTTTCTATGTTTTCTCATATCTCCTTTTTGTCTAAAACATCTTCCGCAAACATCACAAGCATGAGGTTTTTCTCCTGTATGAATTTTAATATGATTATTTAAAGCCTCAGTCCTCGTAAAAGCTTTTTGGCAGTAATTACATTTATATCTTCTATCGCCTGTGTGAATAAGTCTATGCTGATAAAAAACTGATCCGGTAAGAAACGCTTTACTGCAAACGTCACATTTAAAAGGCCTTTCCCTCGTGTGCTTTTTCCTCGTGTGATCAGCTAGATCGGGTTTAATTGTGAATTTTTGATCACAATATTCACAAGCGTAAGGTTTGATCCCCATATGAAATCTTTTATGAGTCCACATATGACTCGATTGAGTGTAACTTTTCCCACAAATATTACAAACGTAGGGCTTGAGTCCACTGTGACGTCTTTTGTGAGCATTTAAGGAATTTGCGGAAGGTAAAGAACTTCCACAGATGTCGCATAGGAATTTTGAACAAAGGTTCCTCTCGTGATTTTTGAATGCGTCAAGATCTTGGAAAACTGATCCACAAAGTTCACAGACGAATTTTTCGGTTCCGTATCCTGTTGACCGGGGAAGATAGTGAAGTTTTTTGTGGTAGTGCTTGTAGAGGACGTGAAGGTCTTTCATTTCTATGTTGCAGATTTCGCAGAAGAAGAGGACCTGAACCTGCAGAATTTAAAAAATTAGAATAGAATTTCAAAGTTTATATATGTAATTTTCGATTATTTGAGAAGATCTTAAATAATTTCAAACAAAAAAATTTAAAGAATTTCTCGAACAACCTTAAAAGCTTTAGGATGCTGCTTCCAATCCATGACAGCTTCAGAAAAACATTTATGAACCATTCTGCAATCCAAACACTCATAAGCCTTTTCCAAACGATGTTGACTCCGATGGATTTTCATCCAATCCCTATCCACAAAATAACTATTACAAAATTCGCACTGGTAGACCTTAGTCGCAGAAACTTCCTCAACAACCAGAATCTTCTCATCATGGTTCTGAAAATGTTTCTCAGCATCTTCGGAAGAAATAAAAACTTTTCCACATTCCATACACTTCCAAAGATTCTGAGAACTCTCCTTCACAATCTCATGACTAGCGATATGCTTATTCAACCTTGATTTTTGGGTAAAGCTCTTCGAACATTCATCGCATTTATAAGGTTTTTCTGGAAGATGAGTTGCAATATGTCTCTTCAAAGTGTAGCCATCAGAAAATCTTTTATTACAAACCTTGCAAACGTGAGGCTTTGCTTTTCCATCAACACATACGTGAATCTTAAGCTCTTCCTGTTCCTGGAAAAGCTTTCCACACTGAAGACAGGATACAAACTTCTCTTTAGAATGATATCTTTTATAGTGGAAGAAAAATTTAAGCTCTTTTCCAAAATTTATTTTGCAGATTTCACAGTAGAGAGCTTTTGATCCATTATGGCATTTGAGGTGGAAGTTTAGATGTTCCTCGAAGTTGAATTTTGCTTCACAGAGAGTGCAAATGTAGGGTTTTGAATTATTTTGAATTGGAGGTTTGCACTTGTGAGTATCGAGCATTTCCTTTGTGTGATAGAGATTCATACAAGCTCCACATTTTAAATATTTTTCAGTGCTTCCTAGATACTGAAGAGTTATTGAAGAATTTTCATGGGCTTCCTCCAATAATTTGAGATCGTTGGTTCCTTTTCCTTCATCAACGCTTTCGAGGACGATTTCTGAATCGAAGGGATTCAATTTCAAAGGATCGATCTTGCTTTGGTTAGTGGACATTTTTCCTTCGAGGCAAAGAGGACAAGATTTCTCATCGTAGCTTATCTCGTTTGTATTATGATCCAGATTTTCAGAAATTTGTTTTTCTTTTTGGATTGATAGAAAAGCTTGTTCTGCTTTGATGGACTGTAAGTCGAACTCGTTGCACCAGGTCACTTTTTCCACGCAGATGGTACACAATTGTTTCGGAAGTGGATCAGTTTTTCTTACCTAGGAAAAAATAATAAACTTAGTATTGCGAAATGTTTGAAATTCTGTATATGTAAATGGAAAAGCTTTTTAAAGAATTCCAGTACTTTGCATTTTTATTTGGACTTTTGAAGCTTTTTCTGAAAATTTCATGCACGAAAATTGATGAATTATAAGTTAATATTTACTTTAACACTCAAGCAGGTGTTGATTTTGTGAGCGAGTTTCATTGATTCTCCAATTTCTGAATAAATATAAACAGGATTTTCGGCGAATCCAGCGCACAATCGACACAAAGGGAAAGCCTTTTTATTTCCTGATTCAAGGGGTAATTCGAAAATTTCGTCTGACGAAATTAGATCATCTTGAGACCAAATTAAAGATCCATTAAGGACTTCCATTTTTGTATCTTCATCACTCAACGTACTATAGACAGCTATAGAATCTGCAGATCTTAGCATCTCAAATTCTGTAAATCTAATAAAAAATGCAATACATAAAAATTAGATTAAAACGATAATTTGATTAAATTAATATCCCTTGTTGCATTCAATATTTGGATAAAACTAGCCAATTATTGAGTTGAAGTTTTAATTAAACGATAAATAGAATGAAAACCTTTAATTTGGAACACAATTTGAATATCCTTTCATGGAAACCTCTATTTTCCTCAAAAAACTTTGATTGCCTCTGAGTTCCACTTACAAAATGAATAAATTTTCCAAACAAGATAGCTAGGTAACGATAAAACAAAAGTAAAACGACTGTCTTTTTTTAGTCTTAAAAATTTATATTCAAATCTCCCGGGCATGTGTTATCAATTTTTTATTTGCATCTTTTATGTTCTGTTTTTAAGGCAATGATTAATTAAGCACTTTTGTCTCTTAATTAGTGATTCATCTCCATTTTATTCATCGTCAAACCTAAAGCCAAATGTATTTTCTTACAATTTAAAGTTTTAATATCTTTAATGTCGAAACCTGTAAAGTTTGAGGTTATCTGAGATAAATTGTTTTTAATTCTTCTGATTTCTCTAGAAGACATGTAAATAAAACCGAAATGCTGTAAAGTCAGTGTTTTATATTTTGTAAGTATTCATTATAAATGAGAGTATGTTCCCATTTTAATTTGATTCTATAATACCTTTTAAAAAATCAGCGAAAAAATTCAAATCCTAAAATCGATACATCAAAACTTCGAGTCTGCTTCGAGTTGAGGCAACTTTTGCAAAACTTCACATCAATCTGGTGACGTTCTACTTAAAGATGGCGGTGACGAGTACGCCATGTTTCTTGTGATTTTCTCGCGCATTAGAAAAATTTTTTGAGACTTCAAATTCGTATGTGCAACAATGGCCGATGATGAAACGTGGTTACTGAAGGAAGACGGTTACCTTAGCTTGGACTGCGAGTGCAAAAGTATTATTTATCATCCGAATTTAAACGTGGTGCTCATAACTACTGGGAATGCGCAAGTATGCGTTTTCGATGTCAACTCAGGGCTGATTCTTCAACGCAGCTTTCTGTCTGGTAAATATCAACGATTTTCATTTTCGCCGATGCAAAATCATTTCCAGGACGAAGACACCGACGATGACGATTTCTCCATGAAGTTCTCCGTCGGGCGATCCGCGAAATCGTCATGGTCAAGGTCGCCTTCGTTCCACAAACGTCAGGCGCAAAGATTCTCCGCAGGAACCTGCATTTTTCAATTTTTACTTCCCCCTGAAATCCCCTTTGTCATGACATATTTTCCGCAATTTCCATTTCCCTTGAACAATTCGCGAATTCCGGAAATGAAAAACCAATTAGCCAAAAGAGTTTTTTTTTGGTTTTGGGTCGTGTCAGATTCAGAGTTTTCGCCGCCTCAACAAAGGAAAAACGAACGAGAAGTTTTCCTTGAGCAAATTTATGACGGTTTTTGTAAATTTGGGCTGCGGTAGAAACAGTGGATTTTAGAAGTAATTAATAATCGAAATTACGTACAATTTCAGTTTCTTCTCTACATGAGTGGAAACTTTTTGATTTAGAAATATTATTACTTTCAAATGTATTCGGATATGAAAATGTCGAAATTTTTATGTTTTCGGAAATTGAAAGCTTTTAATCAGATTTAATTTTTAATCAAATTAGTTTTAGTTATAGCAATAGGCATTGAGTTTTAAAAACATAAAAGATTTTAGAAAATTTTTTTTTATTAAAGATGGTTTTAATCTATTGTCTGTGAATCGTTTGAATGACGAAATGGACGAAGATACAGATTTATTTTTTGAGGTTAAACATTATGACTCTTGTGTAACAAAAGCGATGTCCCTAAAAGTTTGAAAGGGTAATAAACTACGATTGTAAATAAAAATAAAAATTGAATAAGAATAAATCTTTCTTTTAAATAATCTACGTTTTAATACAAAAATGTATCTTCTTTTTAAAATTGGATCCCTTTTTCTTATTCCCCCCTTTCTTTTATTGCTTTTTATTTTTCTGCAAGTAAAATAGGTTAGCATTCTAATTTTAGAGCTTTAATATTGAACAATTTTTTTAAATATTCCATATTCCAAGTTGTTAAAAAAAAAGAATACCTATCTCAGCCTACCTTAAAATGTTCGTAACTGAATTCAGATTTGACTCGAACAATTCAGATTGAATCGTTCGACAATTTTAATTTGCAAGGGTTTACACTTGAATAATATAATATTGAAAGCAATTAATTATGGATTATTATTGAACAGGGATCCTTAATATAGTTAAGTTTCAAAAATGATTAGTGAGAGTTAAAATAAAGAAAGAGATGAATCTTTGCCTCGACATTGAAATTAGAAATCCCTTTTATCAATGTACGTACGTAGTTGGTAATCTAATACATCTAAAGATAAACAGTTTTTCACCCACACTATATTTTCAGATTATAATTCGAGTACTTGATCATTATCGCTAGTTCTGCTCTTATTTCACATTACGCAATTGGGTCTGTTTAATAAAGATTGAGTAATTCATTTCCTCAGAAAAAGACTCGGAGAAAAATAGTTGAGTTTTTCTCCTCGTCAATCAAAACTTTGACTTTAAAATAATTAAGTGAAACAATAACACAATTGATTAACATAAATTATTGAAAAACTCTTTAAAATTTCTATATAAAAATGAATTAATTTTAGGCCTAGAAAAGAAATTCAGTTTAGCAATATTTTAATAGAAATAGCGTTAAATGGAATTTAAATATAACTTTAATGATTTTTCGGTATAATTTACATTTTTGGACGCTGGAAAATTCGAAGTTTTTCAACTGGTTGCTTTCGAAACTAGAGCATTTTCTAATTTTGTGAGTTTTCTAAATTTGGTCAATTTTGAATTTCGGTCACTTTCAAATTTAAGCTTTTTAATTTAACCAATTAATTTGAAAATTCGGTTGGCTTCCAAAATCTAAGCACTTTTAAAATGTCCAAGATTTGACATTTTTACAAAGTTCGAATGTAGGAAGCCACAAAAATTTGGAAGAATTTCAAATATTCAAGTTCCCTTCTTTATAATTAATATGCTGTAATACGGCCTTTTTTATTTTTATAATAAACTTTTATTACATTTAAAATGCAAAGATTAAAGTTGAATACTTTTAAAAATAATTTTTTTATCTTTACAATGACTAATATTTTTTGTTTTCCTTTATTTTTCTTAGGTAAATTGGATGGAAAGTTACAAGGAGTCTACCTAGCCGATGGCGTCGACAAAGTATTGTACACAGATGGCCGAGGAATCGGAGTCAGGGGTGATTACAATGGAGTCCTTTTGCTGGATACAATTCTCCAGACTCCAGTATTTCGCAGCGAAGATGTAATAAAATTAGAACTTCTACTTTCCGAGGCAGTTCTGCTCTATCAATGTCTGCGATGCATAGAGTTGCCCGGCGTAGACCACCTGCAGGAGGTCCTGCAGGAATTATCTTCAAAAATTCACTCTGGACATGTGAATCAGAAGAAAGGAATAAAAGCTCAGAAGGTTATTATCATTCATTAATTTGGTTCTTTAAAACTGAATATTTATTTACTTTTCTATTTACCTATATATTTATTTAACAAGCTGCTTTTATTCTCGTTTCAGTGGAACACAATATGTTTGGAATTGCCTCACGTAGCTTTGAAACTTGTGTGTTCCGGGCTAGTAATGGAATTGAAGAGACAAACTAGGCACATTCCGGCTTTGCCTATCGCCTCAGCTATAAACGAAAGACTCAACGGCCTAATGCCTAGTCTCGCACTCGACGGCAGACCTGTTGATCGAGCTCTAATGTTCAGCGAGGCTGCAAGGCGAGATACATTCTCCAAATGGCCACACATGAATTACAGGTACAAAACATTGTCTAGAAAATAAAGTTTTGTTCAGATAGTTATGTGCATGTAGCTTTTTTATTTATTTATTAAATCGAAAACTAATTTCAATTGTAAATAGATGGGCATTTCCGGATCAAATGGCACAGGCTGGATTTTATCATGAACCAAATTCGACTGGGGAAGACAGAGCGATGTGTTTCACGTGCAATGTTTGCCTTGTCTGCTGGGAACCGACTGATGAACCTTGGTCAGAACACGAGAGACATTCACCGGCATGCCCTTTTGTCAAGGGCGAATATACACAAAATGTACCTTTATCAGTGACACTTGCTACTGTTCCTGCCCAGGTTTCGGATGGATCGGTTGATGTTATTGGCACTACAAACGTTACTGGTCTCACTTCCACTGGCTCGCACAACGGCCTCGTCAACGTTTGGAATGCTCGCAATCAGCTAAAGGTAATCCTTGTTAAAATATGTTAAGGGCATGTGTTACTTACCATATGTGTACATTTTAGATAACCTGGATTTTTTTTATACAGTTATTCCTTTTTCAACCAAATAATAGTGCACATCCGTCAAGAACGTGAACAGGGACGCCTGTGCACTATTATTTTTTTGAAAAAGTAATAATTGTAGAAAAAACCCCGGGTTATCTAAATGTGTTCATATGATAAGTAACATTGTGCAATTTTAAATCGTTTGATAAAAAATGTTATGAATAACTCTTCCACAGCGCGAAGCCTCATTTTGCCTTGCCTTAAGTGACCAGGAGGGCAACAATAAGCAATCCACGCAGTTTTTCACAATGTCTATGGATGCGACAGTCGCCTACGATTCGGAAGCAGAAACGTTGAGTTTCTTTAAGCCTTCAACCTCTCAGAACATTGAACTCACATCCCTCTCGATCGTAGGTCCTCCAAAATCTCCTCCAGAGGAAACCAGCACAGCGAGTTCAACAACCTCAATATCTCCCAAACCACCTGACTCCCAGATCAGACCATGTCTTGTTTCCGGGATTCTCGTGAGTGGCAGCAACGCCTCCCAGACTCGAACTCTCGAAGATGTCTGGGCAGCTTCTACCGATCTGGCACCTTCCTCGTCCCTAGTTCGGGCCATGAACAGCGTTAACAGCGCTGCCAACGATCGTCAGTCCATCATCGACATTATGAAAGTTGCTAGCGATACCTACCAGCCTGTGAAGATGCTTTACCTAGTCCTCTGTGACTTCCACCACAAAGCTGCCGCTCCTCCACCTCCGAAAAAAGACGAAGCGAAACATAGCAAGTCAAAGAAAACTCTCTCTGGAACTGGAACTAGCACGAGCTCGAATGATGGTCGCCAGGAAAGTCTCTACCAGGAACTTTTCCTCAGCAAATTCCTGCTCGAAGATCTCGTCGAAGACGTGGATTCGGAAATGCTCGTCGGAACGCATTTTGATAATATTTTCCCGACGACTCCGCTTACTGCCTCGTCCTCAAACGGAATTTGTCCGACGCCTCCTGTGCCACCGGGTTATACATTCGATGCAAATTTTAATCCGATAAATGGATCGGATCAATTTCCGACAAATTCAGAGATGCTTGGAGGGTCGAAAAAGATTCAAGAGACGGCGAAGGCGACGAAAATGGAACCGGTGGTCATCCAGAGTGTGAGGATTGAGGCACCGGAGAATATGAGAATTTCGTATACGTCGCCGACGAAAGATGGAAGGCATTTATATGTGGCGCTCTCGCCGGTTGAGAGGAATGAAATGGCCGAGATGGTGACTACATCGAATACAAATAGAATGGATATTGATGAGGAGAGCGAGTTTTTCCCGCAGAAGAGCTTCATGTTTTGGGATCACAATGAAACGCATGCGGAGAGTTTGCCGAATGGAGAGACGAGGAATGAGGATGATAGTAATAAGGCGATTTTGCTGATTTATGCCCTGGATTTCTCTGAGAAGGTTGTGAAGCTTGTGCCGGATCCGATTGTTAGGCAGGAATTGCCTGCAGAGGAAACGCCGGTCGAACATGTTTTGCTGCCGATTCAAGAGAAAAATAAGAGAAATGTCGCGGAATCGAGTGGAGAACCCTTTGGAGAGGTCGCGTTAATTTGTAAGGATGGAGTTGTCAGGGTGCTGAACTTGAGCAATTTGAAGACTGTTACTAAAGCAAGACTGGAGGGACAGAAGTTCGTTTCGGCGACTTACTGTACTAGTAAGTTGATTTTTATTTTGAGGAAATGATAAATGTAGAGAATTTTAATTCATTTGGCTTTCTGTCAAAAGGACTTGAATTTGAGGATTTCCTATCTTCGATATTTGTTAATTAGACGAAACTTTTATTCCAGGTTTAGAAAGATTATGCGCATGCACGGGTGATGGAACTCTTCACTTTTTTGCAACGACAGAAGAGGACGAACTGACAGAAGAAAAAGAAGACGCCGATGATTTGAGTATGATCACGGAAATTAGTTGCGCTAACGATCAGACAGAACCGAGTACTTCAACGTCTTCCAATGTCTATCAGTAGGTTTCAATAATTTATTTTTTCTGATTTAATGATGTAGAGAAGACTTTCTATAAGATTACTAATAATCTATCACTGCTTTTATCTTTTTAGGGAACTTATCATAGCGCACAGGAACAATTTGAATTACGCCGATTTGAAGGCGCTCTACGAACTAACAAAGTTTGATAGACACTCTCCGGCTTACAGAGCCACTGTTCCTCCTTGCTGGAGCGAAATGATGCAAGCACAAAGACAACGTCGTTATCCACAGCATTTGCATCAGGCAGAGGATCAGCATCACACTCGCACCTGGCGTTTACAAAATGACGCGTAAGTTTACTTCGCTTCTAAAGTCGAATCGCTTACAAATCCCTGGGAATTATAATCCAAGCTCCAAACCAATTTGATACTTATTTAATTAATTTCTCCTTTAATATTTAACCTTCAGGTCAACTTGGGACGAGCACGTCTTCGAGCTGACTTTACCCAGAAGCGCTTCTGGTGTCGTAGGTCACGTAGACGTGAAATTCAACCTTCACTCGCCCTGCCCAGAACTCCCTGCAATCCAAGTGACTCTTCTAAAGCAAAGTATATTCAGTATCGGCCACCACAAATCTCCCATTACTTCCGTAGACGAGAGGATAGACTTCAGCCTCGGCTCTGATCAAAAGAGCGAAAATCCCGTCGTCACTGAAGAGTATCAACGACAACACAATACGGAAATTCTTTGCGGGCCAATCAATTTACAACGATGCATGGATCTCTCTGATCACTCGGGTTGTGTCACTCTCACGAGTCCAAAACTCTTTCGTGCCAAATCTAACTCATCTTTCACTTTGTTGGTTCACATCAAGGCGCTCGTTGATCCAGTAAAGGACGGGGTTAGCATTTTTTACATTTATTTCTATATATTAAGGGTGTTGGATCAAAGTTCTAGCCTCAAAATTCAATTTCCTCTTTTTACTCAACTAATATTAAACCTAGATATATCTTCGCTCTGTATACGTACTTGTTTTGAAAATACAAGTGCAGTTGTAGAACGAAAAAATATTTAATTTTAATACCTTTTGCAGGAAACGTGGAATTCAAAGTATAACCTTAAAATTCAATATTTACATTTTAAAAAAGAAGTATTCAAATTGAGATTAGAACTTGAATCAAACATCCTTAAAAATATTTCTTAATTTTTATTAAATTTTGGAAATGAAATCTTTATTCTCATTGAAATTTCAGGCAAGTTCAAAGACTAGGACGAGTATTCTTGAGTCGAAACCACCAACCTCGAAGAAACTCAGAATCGACGAAGCTGGACCACTTTTACCCGGCGCAACTGTTGAAAGATATGCAGCGAATGCTACCAAGAAATTAGACTCTTATATAGGTAAATTTTTGTATTTTATTATAATAATAGTTATTATTATTGTCATTACGGTTTTAAAGTATTTTATTTTATAAATGCTAAGATCTTCATTGAAATTCGTATTTCTTATGTAGGTTGTGATTGGATCCATGAGATTTCTATCACAGTTCGAAAGGTCCTACCAACGAATATTGCACACGAAAGATTGCAGCGGTGTGCGATGTTAGAATCAAAGCAGTTAATCAACAATCTGCTTTCTGTTTCCTGTTTGCAGACGTCGGATAAGTAAGTAAAAGATAACTAAATCTAAAACAAAAAATTTATGGTTTTAGGAGTACATTTCATAAAATCGAGAAAAGTAACCGCATTGTTAAATTCATATAACTAAATTTAAAAGAGAATTTAAGAATTATTCCTAAAAATATATTTCATGCAACAATAAATCTGCATTTTATTTAATAAATATTAATATTAGTACTTTTTGCCTAAATAAAATGATTGAATTTTAAAGTAGACACTAAATTTTTTGTTTCAAGCAACAAAAAATAATTAATTTTAATTTCAGGTCGCCGATTACACAGTCAATCGCACTCGATATCCTTATCTGGGTCGTCGCAATAAGACTTACGAGATTGAGAACTTGTCAGAATAGTGTAGAAGCGAAAGCAATGCAACTCGAGACTGTGCGCTGCGTCCAGGGAAAACTTTCTGCTTTATTGCGAACTTGTTTGTTGCACGCTGGAAGAAGCATTTCACACAAATGCATAAAACTTATCGTTTTATGCAGCGAGTAAGTATATTTTTGTTGTATATTTTATTCGTTTTACAAACAAATAACAAATCCTTATTATTTTTACGTTCCCATTTTTCAGGGGTCTTCACAATCTGGACGATCCTCAGCCACATTCCTTTGAAGAAGCGGTTCTTTCCGTTTCTGTAACACTTTTACCTTCGATAGTCAGCGTCCAATGGGCTGGATCGCTTCGTTGGTTGTCAATACTGATCACGAGATTATTGCATCTCGACAGAACCCACAGTATCGCCCAACAATGCATTTCTCTCGTTCAACAAATCGCCACCGAGATGTCGAATCGCGTCAATCCATATCACTTGCTTCTTGCCACAAGGTATTCATTTTTTAATGTTGAAAAAATAGGAATTTGAAATTTTAACTGTTTAATACAATAGATTCTTCTAAAAAAAAGTCTACAATCGATGACTAAACTATTTAAAAGATATATGTAATAGATGGCAACATTGGATTGTCGGGAATTACTCATTACTCATTCGAGCTTTGAAATTCTTGTTAAGAGTACCAATTTTCATGGATACCAACATAGGATTATTTTTTAGGATTTTTAGTTTCAGACATTTAAAGTTTAAAGACCCTTTGAAATATAATTTCATAATGAATAAGGACTATTTGAAATTAACAAGGAATTTAATTCTAGATTCGGCCTTTACAACTCTCCATTCGAGACGGAACTTTTCGACATGGATCCACCAGTTCCACCGAAGTTCAGCTCGACTCCGATAACTTATGCAAGTACGGTGACTGGCGAACAAGCAACTACTTCAATTACTGCAACGAGTTCCAATCATCCGCAGGATTCGATAGATTTGAGAGACCTTCTCACGCTGCCGTCTCACCCTTTAGGCGAGCTGGTCCTGCCAAGCAAACTTTGTTTGAAGACTCTAAGCTCTAATCACAGCATGAAAGGTCTTCTTGAGGTGAGAGATTTCGAAAAATATAAGCATTCTAAGTTATTTATAATAGTTTCTAAGTGATTAAAATCTCACTGAAGTCTTCCAGCTTATATGTATATGTAAATTAATTCCAAAACTTAACAGGTTTTCCATTGGAATAAAACAATCATGCAGTCTCTCCTAAAATACTAAATGTCTCGACTTTTTTTTATTAGGTTGAACCACTGCATTTCAGCTGTCACGCCGCTTCTGATGGTACAAAAATGGAAAAGATCGACTCTGGTGTTAATTTAGTCAACGTGGGTCCAATAATTTACGATGCCAGTCAACCCGGAACCAGCACTAATTCAACGCTAGGAATAAAAATAATTCAAAACTCATACGTAAGTCAATCAAAAATCCTTCCAGCAATGCGACTCTTGGCGTCAAATCCAGCGGTTAAAATCGATGCGTGATTAAGATTGAAGAACTAGCGCCCCAATATTTGCTGAAAGAAAGAGTATTCGGCCACCTCGAGAGATCTAATGATAGTAAATTTTAAAGCCTGAGATCTAAAGTCTTTAGATATAAAAGTTTAAGATCTAAAGTCTATCTAGAGTTGTAAAGTGTAATAAACATGTAAATATCGTTGCGAATCCTTATCCATTATAGAACTTGGATGCTGGCTCGCTAGGACCAGATCTTGAGGCTAAGTTGACAACCCTATATGGCGATTTAATTAGTCATTGTAAAGCCGAAATGACAAAGAAGCCAACCGTGCACCCGTCTCTCACACCCGATGATCGTTCGATCAGTGACGAAGTTAGTATGCCAGATGAAGCCCAGTACTGGCCCATTCTGCAAAATGATAGCTCACACATGTTAAACTCCACTATATCTAAAGAAAAATCCTCCTGTACGAATATTGGTACCTCCACAAGCAAAAACGAAGACAACAGTGCGAAAAAGGTAGCTTTTACGTAGATGAGAACTTTTTACTTTTTCCTGTTTTTTTTTTCTCATTCGTTTCTGATTAATCAATTACATGAAAAGATTATTGGTTATTCAGTATCTACAGTATTCACTACCGACGCACGCACATGTTTTATACAGGGTGGCCACCCCTCTGAATATCTAGGGAAAAAAATAGGGATAAGGATAAAAATTCTTCGTGGAGAAAGGAACACTTTTTTTTGAGAAAAATTTGGTAGGTTTTAAGGATGTTGGATCAAAGTTCTAAGCTCAAAATAAGATTTTTTCATTTAACTTGATGAATATTATAGTTAGATATTTTTTCGGTCTGTACAGCTACATATTTTTAAATAGATTTATTGGTATACAGAGCGAAAAGATATTTAATTCTAATAATTATTTAGTAAAATAGGGAATTTAATGTTAAAGTTAGAATTAAGATCCAACGCCCTTAAAGAATCCAGTTAGAATGGAGCGCATTGAAGATAAAGAATAATTTGTTTGATGATATTAAAATAATTTCATCAGGGAGAGCTTGAGATTTTTTAGAAATCGAATCTATATTTTGAAATATTTTTCAATTCTAAATTTAAATTAAAAATTCCCTTTCATTATGGGAAAAATACAATTTAATAGCCTTTGCATTTTTAAAAACGTTCAAAACTTAAAAATTTGAATGTTTTCGCCATTGGAAGCCTTTACAATTTTTTAAACTTTCAATTTAATATTTTTGAGCAGAACGAAAAATTCAAATTTAAGGGCAAAGAAATTTCAATCCCTATGAAACTTGAAGGCTTTCAAAAATTATTTGCTATTATTTTTGCAAGCCTTTTTTAAGGCTTTTAAATTTAGATAAAAAATTTTTTAAACAGAAGCAAAAATTGAAGGTAGAAAAAATATAAATTGATTTTCATCAGTAAATTTTTTAAAAAGCAGGAAACAGCTGAGAAATGTTCAGCGAATTGAGTGGCCATCCTGTTTGTTGAGATTATTTTTACAAATTAGGAACCTACCGTCTAAATTATTTTGCTTCAGTTCTTTAGTGCTCTTTTATTTTGTCACGACACTCGCTATGTTCTCTGTAGAAAACCGGCAATTTCCCACTTTTAATTTGAATCTTACATACTTGGTAGCTATATATATTATATCATTCAGGGCTTTGAATTCTACTCCTGGAAATTCGAATGGAAGAATTTTTAATATTTCTAAGTTTTTAAAATTCGAATGCTTTTAACTCGGAAACTTGAAAATTTGAAAGCATTCCGATGTGGAAAGCTTTCCAATTTAATAGTAAACAATTTTTAAGAATCTTGGAATTAAATAACTGCCAATAATTAAAAGCAATAGTTGGATTTCAAATTGAGAACTTTTATATTTAGCTCATTGACATATTTATTTTTTAAGCTTTGATTGCTTTTAATTTTGGAACGCTTTAAACTCGAAGGTTTTTAAATTTTTCTGGCTTTGGTCACCATTGAAACTTCGATCGCTTTTTCAATAATTTATAAGTCTTAGATCGCTTTGTACTAGAAAAAAAATTTGCTAACGACATTTTTTTTTAATTTCTCTTTTAAAATTGTCAAATCCCATAAATAAGTTTTGGTTAAATGGTTCATTTTTTTCTCTCGATATTATAATGTTTAATTTTCTTTAACTTACAATTACTCTTGTCGATGTTTAGATTAATTTGGTGTCCGATTTAGGTATTTTAAAAATCCGGTCTTGTTCTGAATTTAAAATTTAATAATTCTCTTGCGACAATATTTCAGAGAGACGATATCAACTTACCGTGGGGAAGACTTCTCTGTTGGCCACCTCAGCAGGCTTTGGTGGTAGAAAGGATGCACTCTGGAGCGAGGCGATTCGTGATTTTGGATTTTGGATCGCCCATTCTGCTGACAGATTTGATGATCCCATCCTGCGTTGACTTGGTCTCCTTATCCGTCGATATCTGGACTAAAAGCGAAGAATCTGACGGAACGAGATTAGTTGTCGCTGGTGATATTGGATACAAATCTTTGGTCGTTAGCGATCTTCAACCTCCACCTGTCTGCAGATATCTTAAGGTTCGTTTGCTTTTTTTTTAAATCGAGACTTCGAAATTTGGAGTAATTCAAAATCTCAATTTTAATCGTATAATTATTTTTAATTTCAGATCACGATGATAGGCAGATACGGAATGACCACTACGAGATGTAAAATACCCCTGGGAATGTTTTATGGTCACATGGTCGTTTTACCCGGAGAAGATTATTCTGAATTAAACGGAACTCAATCGAGTCTCAGCGGCACTTCCGATGCCACTTTGCAAGCTACGATTGAATCACAATGCCACATTTTGTCGGCTTTGGCCGAAGACGTTCAGTGCAGGTAATTATTTGCAAAAAATGAATAGTTTAATAAATATGGACCAGTTATTAATAGTTCATTTAGACAAGTTTTTATTTTTTCAAAAACATTTATTAAGAAATTCAAATTACTAGTTTTCTTTTGAAGACATTTAAATAAAAATTATTCTATTTAGAAAACTACCAAATTTTTATTTTTTAAATAATTTTTGTCAAAAATTGTTCTGGAAATTCTGAAAAAATCTTGGAATCTTTAAACCTCTCTTCTGTAGGAATCTTCTAAAAATAATGTTAATAAAAACATTGGTAGAAAAAAAGTAAGAAAAAATAGAAAAAAAATAAGAAAACAAAATAAAATAAAAATAATTCATCTTAAATAACTAATTTTTCATTCTAATTTACAGGTTGAGTTTAGCGACAGAGAAACTGAAAAGCTTCCTCGACCCTCTCCTCTGCACAGAGACACCGAATGCAGTTCACATGCAGCATTATCTCTCCCACAACAAAAATTCGTCAGAAAACAAGGAACAACCTTCGGCTAAGATCCTTTCGACCTATCAGGAATGTATTATGTTCCAACATCAACTAAACGTTGTTCGAGGAGTCTGGCGACGATTGGAATCCTGGCGAGGACCTAGAAACGTTCCAGCGACTTCCTTAGCAAGCGCATCAAGCGATAAATTACGGATTCTCGGCGAAACTTTACTCGATATTCTTCTATACACGGTTTACGAAATCGGACCTGTTCCTAGTGTAAGTATCGTCTTCAAAAGTCTCTCTTCCATAAGCCTTGAAAACAAATTATTATTCACAAAAAATTAAAGAATTCGATTAGTTAAATAAAAAATATATTTTTTAGGTACCGATATCTTTGTACGATGCATTCACACCTTCAATCTGCGAGAGGCTCTTTAAATCGATCTGCGTTGTCTCTCCGGCACCCCGATTGCAGCTCCACGCCGTCGCTTTACTTGCAAGAATGGCTGGCCATCAACCTTGGTGGGGAAATTTCCTCGCGAATACGCTTACTACGCTTTTCACGGCTTCTTCGACCCACATTTTCCCGCAAGATAGGTAATTTATTGTTTGGAAGTTTATTTTTTTATATAGGAAAAATCACCTTGGGAAGTTTTGCCAATTATTCGTTCCTGCTTTTCAGGGTCTTCATTTTACTAACATTCCTCGGACGCAAATCACTAATAGCTGGAGCGAATAAGTCTTCAGTAGTAGATGCGATGGTCCGAACTCTAGGCAAACTTCTCGCCCCCATTTCCAATAGTCAAACATCCAGCTCGAGTCGACTCGACACCACCCTTATTGGGTGGGTTCTTCTCTTCCTCTCGGTCTGTCTGGACACAAACGCCAATCAAACTCCTTGCCTCGAAGACAATCATGAGAAGAATAAAGACCAAGGTAACTTTTTCAAAATAAAATTAGGCACTACTATCTATTCTTTTCTCAAAATCATTTTAGCAATTCATAACATATTTAAAGATTAACTAATTTGCTATTTTATTTTTAAAAGGACTTTCTTCGAGGTGGGATTTCATTCACGGAGAATCAGCCTTGCAGAGAAAATATGCAAGTCCGACTCGATCTGCGGCTTGCAGGAGCCACAGAAAGAAATTACAGAAGAGGTTGATGCATCATAAGCAGCAACTTCAGGATCTTGAGCAAGCAAAGAAAGCTTTTCAGGTATCTTCACAGGCAAGGTCTGTCCTTTCTTCTCAAGCTGCGACTCTGACAAGCAAACTAGAGGCGGCTTTGAAGTCCCAGGAGAAGTTCTTTAAGAAGACAATGAAGCAACATTCGGTGAAGCAATTTAAAGATATGCTTACTGTAAGGAGAAACGAAGTTCATGTACCTCGAAGCCCTCGTGTTCAACCCCAACCCAGTTCCAGGTTTGAATTATTTTAATTTGTAATATTTATATTATTTATAGAAAAATCGATCTAAATCATCCTGATTGTAGAAGAAAAGATGATCTATTTAATTTTTAGTTTGAATTATAAATAATAAATTATTCTCTGAAGGTCATTAATTTTGAATTCTCGAATTTAAGTTAATAAACTAAAAAATAAAGTTTTTAATGGTTAAAAAATTGAGTATTAATGCATTTTAGTTTGTAGTACAAATAAATAAGTTTTGAGATTCACTAACAATATTTCAGCGTCAATAGTTTGAATTTCTAAATTTAAAAATTCTAGGAATCAGAGAAAGACCAGAATTTTGTTTAGATTATAGTTGTATACTTGCTAATGTTGACAATACTGGTCACTGACATTTTAAATAGTTGTTAGGGGTGTCAACTTTTCAAAATTTGAAGCAAAAAATTTCAAATTCTTCATGAAATCTGTTTCAAATCTTGATATTTTTAAACTTTCAGGACTTACGAAATGAAAATATCTTCTTTTATTTTGCAGCCGATCGGAAGTCACAGATCCGGAAATCGATTTCACGACGAATCTCTCGCATCAAAATGTTTTGCCAGTCGCTCGTGGCCTCGTTTCCTTGATTATAAACAACGCTTCCAATATGGATATGTTCCTTCTTGCCTGCAAAGTAAGTTTCCTTCCTTAATTTTCGATAATTCTTACTCTCTCTTCTTTTCTTTTTCTCTTCTTCTTAGATTTTACTTTGTAATGCATTGCATTTGTAATTTTAAAATAGGTAGTAGCCAGGCTTGTAGTTTCCACACGCCCTGCAATCAGCTTGGGTGAACTTATGACAGACGAACAGCTTTTGAAATTAGTGAAACTTGCAACTGGAGCC
The DNA here is from genome assembly GCA_032275145.1 of Synergus laeviventris. NCBI lineage: Eukaryota > Metazoa > Arthropoda > Insecta > Hymenoptera > Cynipidae > Synergus > Synergus laeviventris. The sequence continues at coordinate 3,099,007 of JAUESI010000028.1, read as the reverse complement.
TCAGATGCTGCCTGGTCAATGCACGCAGTCTCTTGTTTATTGCAAGATCTTCTAGAAGGTGAGAAACTTTTTTTTTATAATTCAAACATTTCAAATCGTTTTTAAAGGATGTTAGATCCAAGTTCTTCCATCCAAATTCCATTTCCACATTTTATTAACATGTATTAGAAACAAATATCTTTTCACTTTGTAAATGTATTCTGTTTTAAAATAGAAATGTGCCTATAGAGCGAAACAATGTTTAATTTTAATACCTTTTGCGTAAAACGAGGAATTCAACATTTATTCTAATAATTCAATCTTTCCATTTTACTCAACAAGTACTGGAATTACAGATTTTTTTCGTTCTGTATACATAATTCTATTTAAAAAATAAGTTGCCATTCAGATCGAAAAAATGTGTAGATATAAAATTTGTTTAGTAAAGTGAGAAATTCAATTTTTTATTAAAGGATTTTCTTTTTTAAAAAATTGGTCCTAAAACTTCGAAAGAACATCTAATTTTCCACGAAAGAAGCTTTTTAAAAATGATTGATTAATTTTCATATAAATTGTTCTCTACTTATTTAAAAACAATAAAAAACCTAATAAAATATTCTCAGGAGGAAGACTATATCCCAGACTTTCGACGACTCACGAAGGCAGTCCATCCGAAGAAATTTTCGAATCTCTCAATGCACAAGAAGGTAGAGCAGCTGCAGAAGAGGAACCAGCGCCTGTTGCTGGAACAAGTAGTTCCTCAACGACTTTGGGAAAGGACGAAGGCTTCGGAGATGTGGACGAAGACACCCAAGACAGCATCGCTGTGACTCCTGTGAACTCTTCCACTTCGAAATCAAACGGATTCAATCTTCCTTCGCTTTTAGAGTCAGACGACAGCGAACTCGAGGATTATTTGGACGATATACTAGAAAGAGGAAAGAGTATTATAAAGAAGGGCGGAGCCGTTCCGAAGTATCCCTCTCCTACAAGTTCAGGGTATTTATTATTATTTATGCTATATACATTTGTTTTAATTATTTTAGTTTTAAATGAAGAGGAGAACTAATTTACTTAAAGTTCTATCGACCTTAAGGAACACAATTTCATGAGGACACTGCGCTTCGCGCTCAGCCTTGTTCACCCTATAATAGGTCAAATTTTACACAAATATAATATCTTTTCTGATGAGAATGTAAAAACATGTTTCTTGGGTTCAGGGGGGTCTTAAAACGAGGACATTCGACAAAAACGGTACACAAATCTAATTTAACCTTCTCTGATGAGAACTTAACAATGAATTTACATAATAAATTCTATTGTATTAAATATAGTATTAACTATTTTGAATTATTTAAAGCTTAATTATATTAAATTCTATACCTCGGTCCGGGACTGCTTATTTAGATATTGTAAAATAAAGTTAATATATTTCTTATTTTGCATTCAGGGGTTCAGGGGGTTTCAAAACATGGATATTTGACAAAAACGGGGTGTGTGGGGGGTCAAATTTTACACAAATCTAATACATTTTTTATGAGAATGTAAAAATCGGGAATATTTTTGTCTCAACCTAGATCTGATTGCAGAACTTTTATTTCACTGGCTGTGGACGCCAGGTTGGAATACGGAGTCGAAACTGCGGTAGAAATCGCTTTGAGAAGGCTTTCCACACTCGGAGCTTATAATTTGCCGCTCAGTTTAAGTGCCACGATTCATGTGAGTATAGGAAAATATTTTAGTAATATTTTTATTTATATAATTTTCGGATTTAAGTGCCTCTTCATCAAATTATTAGTTTCCTTTTTGAATTATTGTTATTAAAGAACTTCAATTTTTGTAGGTTCCTCCGGAAGCGGCACGAACTCCACAACTGAAAAACTCGAGACAAACTCCTGGATGGAGCGATCGAAGTCCGGAATCCTGGAGCACTAGCGACTCGATGCCTTCTAGTTTACTGATGCTCACCCGATGTTTTGACAAAATTTTCTCTGAGTTGCACATACAGGTATTTGATATTTACTTCGGATAATTGCTTCTTTATATATATACTTGCTTTTGAAATCTGATTCATTCTCGTAAAAAATCAGTACTAATATTAAATTGTCATTTCCCTATATTTTACAGAGAGAGGGAACGAGTCTCGAACTAGTCTTACAGCTCTGGTTAACTTTGAACTTGGACGCCTCCACGGAATCCAGCAATTCAACCCAATTCGACACTTCTCTAACTCCAGTAATTCCTTTGAGCTCCACTGCCATTTCTGGAATTATTTCTGTTCTTTCTTGGCATCCAAGCGTTTCTTTGAGAGCTTGGTGTCACGCTTTACAATGCCTGACACTCGCAAGCAATCAACCCTTGCAAACTGACGCAGCTGAAGCTGCAAGTTGTAGTACACCATTAGACGGATTATTGGGAGGAATGGCTGGCTGTATAGTCAAAGAAAGAAATATGGGACCGATGCTTTTAAGACTTCTTTCCGGAAGTGGACTGAACTTCGATACCACGGACAAGCAGTACGGAATGGTAATATTATCTCAAATATTTTTGTAATTTACATTTTCAATTTTTGTATCCAGCTTCTAATAATTAACAAATTAATAAATCAGTTATTAATATTCATTTCATTTCCCACAGGCAGGACCAATAGTCTGCCAAGCTCTGCAGGACTTTCTCGTCCGCCTCGAGCTCTGGTGCGACGTGATAACACCAGGAAGCACTTTAGGAAACGCCTTGAAGGAACTTCTTCTCTGGGTGGTTTATCAACTCGTTCAACCTGGAGGACCTCTTGCAGCTCGTCGAGGACCTTTGGACGCCCAGTGCAAGCTAATTACTTCCCTTCTAAATCTTAACTTCACAAATACAGACCTTGGAACTTCCATGAGCATCACGGAATGCGTTGGAGAACTTGTGTCCAGTTACGTAAGAGGCTACGGGGTCGGAGCTCAATGCCGAGGACTCGTTGATTCAGCGAATCAATCGAGCAACTTTGGTGGCCTCTATGCTTGTGTTCTTGGAGGAGATACTAGACAAGGTCGTCCAGCATCTTGGGACGCTTTGATAGTCGCCCTCATTAAATTAGTCTGCAGATTAGTTCAAACTCCACTACCTAACGCAAGAAGCTCAAGATCTGACTCGGCCACTGATATGGAACTCGGGGAAGCGATTCAAAGGCTTGGAGGGAGTCAAATGGAGGATCAGAGTTCGACGAATACTTCCCAGACTGATGAAAGTAAGGTTGCTGAACAACAGACTTCGATGAGGATGCAGCAGAGTGGAGCTCAAAAACCTAGAGTTCCATGTGTGGCTGATACGGTTCTACAACACGAACCAACGATGATGAGGTTGCTTGGGGCGTTGGGACATAGTTCTGGGTCTTCTTTGGCGATGTTGTTTGGTGAAGGCTCGACGAGTAATGCAACAACCGAACTTGGAGATCCACCTTCTATTCCAGATGCGACGTTCCAACTTCTTTCGACGCTTACGAAGAAGGCGAGCAGTCCTACTTTGGTGTTGAATCCTGTTTATCAGTACCTCGCTTCATCATGCGGAAGATCAACTTTTGACCGTCAACTTGAAATGATGCAGCTCTCAGAACCACTTCTGTGGTACATCCTGCGAGTTCTCGACAACGAAACATCCCTTGCTGTTTTTACTTCCATGGGTGGAGTCAAAGTTCTCTGCGAAAATCTGGTGAAATCGAGTAAAATCAACAATGGGGGAAGCTGTGCGTCTTCGGGAGTCATCGCACTCGTGATGCAGCATCTCTCAAACACACCGAATCTCGCATCGACCTCTCAAAGCACCAGCGGTCTCGTGAATTTCGCTCCTTTGGGAACGATAACCTGGGTGAATTCCACAGCCCAACCAGCTGACGTTTTAATACAAAGTACGACACCTTATAGAAGAGCGAGAACAGCAGCCTGGACTTATCATTTCTACCCAGAGGAAGCCTGGGTCGACCTGACTATTACTTTAAGATGCGCTATTTTGCTGAAGGAAGTGGAATTGCAACCTCATGTTACTTCTCTAGCCACTTGTCCATCTGCCGTGGCTTTGGAAATTGCGCGAGAAGCGAATTCCGCTATGACACCTGTTTGTCCTCCGATGCCAACTTCTGGATTTACTTTCATTAAATTGACCCTCTCTCAACCCAAGGTTGCTACTGCTGTTCTCGTTAGGCTTTACAAACCGAGAGATTCTGCGAATATAAGTTTGAGCAAGATTCAAGTTTTGGGTGAGTCTTCCAAATATATATATATATTTTTTTTTTTCGTAAATTTAATCTAAAACGTTTTAATTTGTATGAAATGTTTAACATCAGGAACGACGGCCTTCGGAGATACAAAATCAAGTGCGGAGGCTATTGACGAAGAGCAACTAACCAAGAAAAGTTTAGGCTGGTTGCGGCTCGTTCATCAGTGTCTTTCTGTAAGCGCGATGAATTCGAGTCTTGCCCAAGAAGTTTTAAACTCCGCAGTCTCCGTCGAAGGTCTCGTGGAATCATGCTGCAACCTTCTGCTTTTACCATCACCTTCCCTCTTCACACCTAATTTGGAAAGAGTTCTTCTTCAGTTGGGTTTACACTCCAATGAACTTGGTCTACGTTTGATAAATCTTCTTCTGGATAACAGATCGACGCCTCTCTTCCAAGCATCTGCTTCCACCCAGGAAACTTCCACCGTGCAAATGGTGGTGGAGCTTCTACAACAACTTTGCTCTGCTCAGGACGTGAGTACCAAAGGCCGAATGTCTGCTGTTCTTCAGTGGCTTCAGAGCGTAGCTCGTAATAGTTCGAGCCCGTCCCAGAATCCAAATTCCTCTTCTCCACCGGCTGTTTATATTCACTGTATTTCTTCGATTATCTGGAAAGCTCATCAACAGGTAAAATTAATAAGAATAGTTTTAAAATAGAGAGCGCATTTAATTTAATATAAATTGTTTCCAATCTTTTTTTAGGAGAACCTGAATTATGATCTGCATTCTCTCCTAACTGACGATCTTTTCAATGCCCTTTATGAATGGACCCTCGTCTTGGAAACTCACTCAGCTCTGAAACAAGCAATTGATTCAGTTCTTTGCGCCTTTTGCTTTGTTCGTCCTTACTTATTCCTTCTGCTTCTCCAGCGAGTTCAAATTCTTATGCCAAATTACGCAACTGATCCCTCCGCCTCGATCTCCGACGATCGCAAGGAAAGCGAAGGTCAGACAGACGACACAAAAAGCGGAACAGAAGCTGAAGAATGGTACTGTCGCCTTGTTCTTTCAGAATATCGCTGCCTAAATCTTACGGAAGGTCAGCTTCTCACAGTAGCTGCAGCTGCGAGGTCCCCACCAGGAGTTCAACATCTGATCGACTCTGGACTTCCTTCTCTTCTAACTGCTTCCATCACAGAATTTTGTGTTATGGAGAAGGCTAAACTTAATAGAAGACCTTCTAACGAGGAAAATGATCCCGAAGCTTCCGGATCTGGAAGTCTCACCGACAGCGACAAGGCTGGAGAAGCCACTCGCCAGGAAGATAATTCGGGACTCTGTATGAGCGAACCGGAAACCATAGCCATCATTTTAGAACTTTTGTCTTTGGTTTGTTCGGAAGGACGAATGAGAGATTGGCTTGGAAAGGAAGGAAATGAATTCTGGCTGCCTTTACTATCTTTGTTGAGCAATCGACCTGTTGAAAATCCTTCGTTATCTTCTTCAAAGAGTTCAAAGACGAGTTTGTCGTACGGAAGCTTGGAGAGTGCAATGATCAAGTTTCTATCGAGGTGTTGCTGGTGTCATCCTGCAAATCAAAAGCTCTTAGCTGAGTTGTTGACGGACGTAATTCTTCAGCACAGAACGCCACCTAATGTCCGGTACTTGCATGGAATTTCTGGATTCACGAGGAGATTGATTCTTCAGCTTCTACTAGAGGGAGAAAAGGTCCTCGTATCGGTGACTTCGGAAGCTCCGATGAAGGTCTCGAATACAGTTGTCAATTACAACATGCCTGTTGTTCCACCACATCCTGCTCATCCACTCGGACATTATCACCAGTTGCTTTATATGTCGACGCAATCAAATATTGCTGATATTTTACAGCAAGTGTCGGGAACCTGGTTGCTACTTTTACTGCCGAATTCTAAAGGAAATGAAGCCAGCACTAGTGGTAAGCAAAACTTAAGATTAAATTTTAAATATAATTTTAAAAGATGTCAAGAGATTTCTTTGATTTTTAAAAATTTTACCGATATGCATTTCGTCTAAAGTTCGTATCCGAACTGATCTTTAATATTTTTCTTCTAGGCGCGAGCCAATCAAAAGAAATATGGGAAACTGACATGTCCCTCGTCGTCGACACCTTAAGTGTCGCAGCTGGTAACACAGCGAAGGACAAACGAGCGAAGGAAGCCTCGAACAGGTCTCAAGCCCGGGGCCCCATTCTTCGACTGTCTCGTCGCAACGCCGATGGAACTTCATCAAAATCCACCAGCACTGTCTCTCAAACAAGTTCCGCTAATGTAGCGAGTCAACAGTATCTGATCCACTCTTCTCACCCCAACGTTCCTCTCCCCCTCGAATTAACAATCGCTCAGCTGCTTTCAATCGCCGCAGACTCCGGAGTTTCTCTTTCCGACCCCTGCCTTCACCTAATCCTTCGTCAACGAAACAAGGATTCCAAAGAAGACCCCACGAAAAATTCAAACAGTTCTATTCTAAATCACTCCACGAGTATCGAATCCTCTCTTGAAGTCTTCAGCTCCGGCGGAGGTCTCGCAGTTCTCGCCAAGCATCTTCCACTCGTCTACCCCGAGTCTGGAAGACCATCAACCGTTGTTGAAAAATCACCCTCACCTGAACAAACTGACGCCGAGTGGGTCAAAATTGAGCCCAATGAATACGATTACGAATTGGAAGAGGGAGGACCAGTTCCGGAAGCGAGAATAACGCCACCAACTCCCAGTGTTCCTCCACATTCTCTAACAGCCTTTGGATTATTCTTGAGACTTCCTGGATACTCGGAAGTTCTTCTAAGAGACAGGAAACGAGCTCAGTGCCTTCTGAGACTCGCCCTAGGTGTCACTGATGATGGAGAAGGCGGAGAGATTTTAACTTCTCCGATCGCGGCTTCCCTGCCTACCTTGCCTTTCCAGGTCTTGAAACAGCTTTTGGAAGACACTCCGCCAACCACTGATGATGGACTTCTTCTCAGGAGGACGATCATCGATGTCGGGGCAGTTCTTCTTTTGCTAAACTGCCTTGCTATTTTCAGTCACCAGACAGGTCACAACGACCTGGAACCGAAATCAGGACAGGGAACAGGGCGCAGTGATGATAAATCGCATCTTTATTGGGCGAAAGGAACCGGGTTTGGAACTGGATCCACCCAGCAGAGTTGGAATGTTGAACAAGCTTTATTGAGGCAAAGATCGGAGGAGGAACATGTGACGGTCTTGTTGCAAGTCTTGGCGAGTTATATTGGATACGGTGACCAGCCACAGAGAGAACTACCTTCCCAGTTTCCAGAATTGTTGTCGAGGTCGTGTCTTCTTCCGGCGTTGTCTTCCTATTTGAGGAATGACTCGGTTCTCGATATGGCGAGACATATACCACTTTATAGAGCTGTTTTGCAGTTGTTGAGAGCGATGGCTTTGTCGAATCAATTGGCCCCACTTTTGCTGCCGAGCGGAGATAAGGCGGAGCCTTATCCGTCGATTGTCTTGCTTTTGACGAACATGAGGATTTGTGTGGATGCCTACATGAGCAAGATTACAAGGTCGAGGGGGAATAAGAAGAGTGCGGCAAAGTATCCGGAGGATTTGGAACAGGATGAAGGATTGGCGACGCTCATTTCCGATATTCAAGAGAGTAGCACTCTGGTGCAGAATGCTACTGCGAGGCTATCAGGGATTAATGATGAACTGGCGGGTCCGAGTCCTTCTGCTCCGGAGTTGCCGTTAAGAAGTTTGGAGCAGAGGTATCTGGAAGTTATGAAGAATCTGCAGTTCGGTGAGTTGAAGTCAATTTTTTATTTATGATTGGAATCTATTCTAGATGGAGAAATCTGAAAGCTTTTGTATTCCATTTGAACTTTTCAAGATAGAAACCTTCGATGTCATATTCAAAAGATTTCAAGGATACCAAAATTTCTTGAAATTTCAAAAGATTTCACTAGTTTTGAAAACATTTTAGGGGATTTTCAGGAATTGCAAGAGACTTACTGATTTATATTTTATTATATTTTAAAACATTTCACAAAATTTCAAACATTAGGGTTTAAGGAATTTCTAGGTATTGAAATTATAGTTTTATATAATTGACTGGAACTCATTATAGATACGTTTGAGATGCTAGCTGAGAATACGGATGGCGGTGGCTACAAATTCGCAGTATCGTATCACTTTGAATCGAATATGAGAACTGCTGGTGAACGAAGTCATCCAGCGAGAGTCAAGAGACTGGCACAAGAAGCGGTTACCCTTTCGACGGCACTGCCACTTTCGTATAGTAGTAGCGTTTTTGTTCGATGTGATGCCGACAGACTTGACGTGATGAAGGTAAAATCAGAAAATTTTAAATTATTTTAAATGTAACATGTAAGTAAATTAATTCTTAATGTTAACTAACTCATTTTGGATTCGTAGGTGCTAATAACTGGACCAGCAGAAACGCCTTATGCCAATGGTTGCTTTGAGTTTGATGTGTACTTCCCAGCAGATTATCCAAATAGCCCGATGATGATCAATTTGGAAACCACGGGTTGCCGCACCATTAGATTCAATCCTAACCTTTATAACGATGGAAAGGTGTGCCTCAGTGTCCTCAATACCTGGCACGGTCGCCCTGAAGAAAAGTGGAATGCGCATACGAGCAGTTTTCTTCAGGTATTCTAAATACGTATAATTCTCAATTCCTTAGTTTAAGAGTGTTGAACTCAAGTTCTGACCTCCAAATTCAATTTCCTCATTTTAATGAATAAATAGCAATTTTTTGCGTTTTACAATTGAGAGATATTCATTTTGAAAGATTTCTATACAATTAGAGTTTACTAAACATTTTTTACAGGTTTTAGTATCAATACAATCCCTGATTCTGGTTTCGGAACCGTATTTCAACGAACCAGGATATGAGCGATCTAGAGGCACGTCCAGTGGCGCTCAATCTAGTCAAGAGTATAACGCCAATATTTGCCAAGCCACCGCGAAATGGGCCATGCTTGACCAAATACGAAACCCCTGCCCCTGTTTTAAGGAGGTAAGCATCTTTGCAAATCAAGCTGGATATTCTTTAATCAGTCAATATGTTGACAATAATAAATATCAGAATAATTTGAATTTCTCAAATCTAATTATTATGTTTATATTTTTAGGTAATCCACACACATTTCTGGTTGAAAAGACACGAAATCGTTGCACAAATCGAAGGATGGATAAGAGAGATGGAAATGCACGGGGCGGATCGAAGGTCGGGCAGGACCATTTCTCTGAATGCTTTAGCATTGAGGGTGAGAAAAAATTTATATTTTTCAACATTATAAATTATTATAATTAAGTGTGTTGGATCGAAATTCTATCCTCAAAATTCCATTTCCTCATTTTACTCAACATATATAACAAATAAATATCTTTTCATTTGGTAGATCTATTCTTTTTGGAAATAAAAGTATGGCTATAGAGCGAAAAAATGTTCGGTTATATTATTTGTTAAGTAATATGACGAATTCGAATTTTAATTTAGAAGTTGGGTGCTTTCGAATTTATAAGCATTCTAATTTCCTAAAAAAATTGAGAAATTGATTAATTGATGAATTTCTTTTTTTTTTTTACAGAGACACTACAGGTTATTGCGAGAAGAACTAAACAAACTGCCAACGCCAGACGGACTCGAAGACCTGGTGGAGCCCCTGCCTTCTCCAGGTTCACCCATAGAGCTCTCTGGCACCCCAGGCACACCGAGCTCACCGCCAACGTCAGTTGTTACCTCTGCGACTGCCATAAGCGCACCGCTTAGCAACTCCATTGCCTCCATCAGCAATGCCAGTGCTAGCAATCACGTCCTCCATGAAATCGACGCTGACGTAGAGATGGAAAAGATGGTTTCCAAAGTGTGCGAATAGCTAATCAGTGTAGTAGGGATTGTTGGACATTTTAAAAAGTCTATTGCTAGTGTTTAACGACGAAGATGAGGAAGAAGTTGCTGATGCCGACCACAAACTCTAAACCAATATTCGGGCCTCACCACGAACTTCCCGTTCGTCGAACGAATTCAATACTGGAATTAATACACACGAGTGTGATTTATTTCCACGAGTGCAATTAAGTTCCATCGAGTGTGTAAATCGACTGAAGAGAGGAGGAAAAAGAGAGTGAATGTTGCTTGTGTGAGAGATGAGAGAAATTTTTGAATCAGTCGCGTATATAACTACCTGCATTCTATTTCGCTATTGCTACAAAGTGTTAAAAACCATTATTGAAAACGAGATTTCGCGCAAAATGGTCCTTGTCTGAAGCTTCGTCTAAAATCATTAAAAATGCTTCCTTTGTTATGGAGATCAAATCCCGGAAAATTGTATCAGATTTGACACCGAATCGGATTCAACAATTCAGGTTGATCTAAACGCAAAGCCTTCAAGAAATTTTGAATTACTGAAAAGACGAAGCCAAGGTATGAGACCACTGATGTTCTATATGTTCCTCGTTTAGAAATAAAAACTGCAAAACGCGAAAGTACACAAAAGAAAATAAAATAAAAAAGAGCCTAGTTTGATTTTCGCATAGAAGAACCAAAATAATATAAAAGATTAAGAGGATAATTAATTAATGATTAAGCGGGTTTTTTAATTTAATTTTTGTTAACGAGTCAATAACTACGATTCTTCTTTTCATTAAACGAATCCTTTTCATGAATTCTTCTTTTTGATTACACAGTATTTTTAGAATGTTTTATTTTTATTCTTTAATTAATGTTCGTTTCGTTTTTTTTCAAGTCGCGACGATTTTGATATGATTCAAAATTTGAAGCTGTCAACAAAAAAAAAATAGAGGACGGAAAATTTGAAACGAGAACGCGGACTTATGTTTTATCGTTTATTACACTATTTTCTTTTTTGTCTTCCTTTTTTAAATTTCTAATAAAAACAAAATCTCAATAAAGTGCATTCGATGTAGATAGTGTGTGATTATTAGATATACGCGACGATTGTGAGAACGCCATTGTCGTTAAACTGATTACTGTAAATAATCTCTAGTAAGTAAATCGTGTTTCACACACGCATGCACTCACACGTGCACGCAAACCGTGTACAGCAGTACATTTACATATATGTGTTTATAATTTTAAAAGTAACTGCAAGAATGATCTAAAGAAAAAAAAACTGTATCGTATTTGACGCATAAACTCCGGTAAACGATGATGAACGCTGTGGGACGTGATTTGATGCATGGAACGGAGAATGTGTTAATAATTATTTATAATAAACGATTATTACCACGCAAACTGCTTCTCGTTTCTTATTTCTGTCGCTCACTGAATTCTAGTTTCAATTTAAAGTTATTATTTCGTGGTATTTTTGAAATATCCTAAAAAAGTAAAATATAATTAACTTATTTGTATTATCTAAAGGGACAGTTTCTAGCGAAAAAAGACTACACATAATTTGATTACATAATCTATTAATTTTGAGAAAAGTTTCCAGACATTATTAACAACTTATTTTATCATATTTTAAAATAAAATCACTCGGTCTCTTCTACCGGTTCTTCTCTGATCTTCTTCCAATATTTCGGCCGTGCCTCGGGATATTTTTCGGTGAGGAAACTCCTCACTTCTCCGTATTCTGCTTTTAACCTTATCCTAACGTCTTCTTGATTCCGCAATTTTTCCGCCTTTCGCAAATGAAGAACCCAGCCTCTCTCTCTTGTATAGAACGGAGGATTTTTTTTCTTTTTTAGAACCACTTTTCCACCCATTACATACTGATTGAAATCCATTGTTTCTGTGGAAGGAATTTCTGATTTGTCTCTTGTTCTCGAGGGCGAAGCGACGACCTTAGGGAAGAAGCTATTTTCTTTCCGAAATTCAACCAAGTGAAGTTTTTTCTCCTCTGATAAGATGTCATGCGTTTTCTGAAAGATGAATCAATTTTAATTTGTTTGAGGATTGTTAATTTAAAGTCTTAAGTTTCGATTCGATGAAGTTGAACTTGTTTTAAATTTCGAAGAAATTCACCTGACGTAACAATCCAATGAGAAAAGCCTTGACGACAGTCTGAACATTCGTAGATCCTTCAATTTTCGCATAAAGATCTTTTATACCGATTATTTCACAAACGGCCTTAATAGCACGATGGCAAACTAAACCGAAGCCCGGAAACTTCTGTGTCACGAATATTTTAGTTGTCCCTAACTGGGTGTGAAAGTTGTGGAAAACTAGAAAAAATTATCTATTACACACAATTATCTAATTATAAATAATATAAATTATGTATATAAATATGTATATAGAGAATTCATACCTGTGTGATCTTGATATCTATTAATGTAAACTAATTTCTTCGCAGCGCTGTTTTTTGCATCTTTCAATGCCGTCCGACTATCGGAAGCTTTTCCCAACGCGATACCAACTATTCCGTTTTTATTTCCGGTTATCACGAAGCTCGAATAAGTTCTCACTCTTCCCATATTTCCGGTCATGTGACCTACCATTTTATGCTCTAGGACTTTCGTGTCAAAACCTTCGAATGTATCTGAATCAAATTAGAGGATTAGTGTTCTCATTTTATTTTCAGCCTTTTATAATAGATTTTGTTATAATTTTCGAATTCAATTAAAATTTTTACCTTCTCCTACTGGATCTGGCGGTCCAATACTCCTTCCCCCCATTTGCGCACTCGTCCATCCTCTATCCAGAGGATGGAGTTTTACTCTTTGGAATCTACCACTTGCATCTCTTATTGCTTGAATTTTCTTCTCATAATCTGGATCATCTGGCAATCGCTGTTGTTGAATAAGACTTTTCCCTTGTACGACTGGACCAGTTAATCCGGGCCACAACATTCTGATCTTTCCCGTTCCGATTGTCTGGCCTATGTTTAAATTTTTTCCAGGTTTGATTCCTCTACCTCTACCTCGTCTTTTTCCTGCGTTGCTTACGCTTGTAACTGATTTCCACAAAGTTTCCCCTGTATCTGTAATTTTATATTAAAAGATGTGATTAGAACATATAGATATATATAAATAGTAATAGAACATATATATATATATATATATAACTTTAGGTTTTACGTCTTCATTTTTACATAAAAAAAGAAAGAAATTAATAACACTTTTTATAATTTTTATAATTACCTTTCAACTATATACTTACTTTTTGTGAAGAACGCAGTCGTACGTTGAGGACATTTTATAGGTAAATGAGGTACTAATAAATCCGATGATTTAACTAAAGAATTCGGAGATCCTGTAAAAGGAAAAAAAAATTCAATCAAAGTATTCAAAATTGTGTTGCTAACTTAAAAAAAAATAGATCGAAATAATATTCTTATATTTTTAGCTAATTTTAATAAAGCATAACAAGTGGCACAAATACTCAAGATACTTATAAATGTTCTTAGAAGAAATATAAAGAATGATTCGGAGCACAAACTTCAATTTTGAGGTTAGATCCAATAAAACTATTTTACATGATAGTTTGAGAAAAATAATACGTGTCAGTTTTATTTTACGCAAATTTAATGTACTTACGGAATTCTGAACTGGGTATATTTTTAAAAGATTGGGTTAATTGCCCATAAACACGTAAAAGACGAAAAGTCATTTTTGTGACGAGCGCACTGCAGAAAATAGATGTGCGCTCTAGTTTTTCTTTTACCATATGAGTACATTTAAATAACCCGGGTTTTTTTTTTTACAATTTTTACTTTAAAAAAAGTTTATATCTCGGAAGAATGTAAATAAGGACGGCTGTGCATTATTATTTTTTTGAAAAAGTAAAAATTGTAGAAATACATTAAATGTGCTCATATGGTACATATATACATGCCATGAATTACTATCCGATCCCTACCTTACCGGCATTTTTCTCTGCAGCGTTATAAGGGTTATAAGTGTATAAGGTACGTTTATCTAGTAATAAATCTCTGTAAATCATAACATTTATAAAAAAATATTTGTAAAGATTATTGGTGTCTTCTTTACCAACAGAGGTTAATTTAATTTTGTCGTAGGTGGGTAATAGAATTACAGGTAGAGTAGAAGACAATTACCTTCATATGATAACATGCATTTATAAACAGAGGTCACTGTAGTGGGATTCCGATACCGTGAAAGTTTCAAATTCGAACGGAACTCTCTTTCTGTCCGAAGGTGTCAAAAAGAGAGTTCCGTTCGGACTCGAAACTTTTCACAGCATCAGGATCCCACTACTTTTTTAAAAATGTCTATCTGTTTATAGTCTATAAGGTGGCAAGTTTATTTATAATTAAAAAAAAAACGAGATTTTTACCCAGTTTTATCACAAAAAACGAAAGTCAAAACAAAAATTAACTCAACAATCAATAAAAAAACACCTCAATTCTAAAAGTAAAAATATTTTCATTAATAAATCTTAAATTATACAAACATTAAAAATTTGTAAATAATTAAAATTTCACTGATATACTTTCTGACATTTTCAACCATTTTAGCATAAATTAAAACCCAAATTGTATAAGATTCCTTTTTAATATATGAAAGTGGGGTTATAATATAATATATTTTCAAGGAAAGAGTTTATAATAATTCTACAAATTTGAAAAAAAAAGCATACAAGAATAATATTAGTTTAGGTACAAGGTAAATATATATGTCAAGGCATTTACATTACTTCAAAAGATTTTAAGGAAATTAAAAAGAATTCAAATAAGAGGCCCTGGAGTGAATGGCCCCTCGATAGTCAACAAAAATACATAATAACATTCAGAATCGATTTCTAGGACATCTTGTTTGAAGGTGTTAGGGGGGGGGTGTCACCGATCGTTAGCACTCTACTAAACTGCATCTGACCCTACAAGGTCGCTCTGAAGTAAGTGCTATATCCTCTATCTCGTCACCCTTCCACCCCCTAACCCCTTGTCAACACTCTCATAGATAACCAGTACCTGCAGCTCAAATCTGTTCTCGAACCGAGGCACTGCGTATGCCGAAGAATTTTCGTCAAGTGACGCCGGCCGTCCCCCTTGGTTTTCCAGGTGGGCTGTACGGTGTACCAGCCCCGGCGTTATGGCGCGGGACACGTGACTTAAGAGTGCCCTGGAGGGGCAGCAACCACGATCCAATTGGCTACGCAGCCACTCCGACCAGTGCGCTGCGCCAACGACCCGAAACCCTACAGGCGGCTGGACGAAAGCGCGTGCCGGGCAGCGCCTCTCCCTCCACCAATGAACTGGCAAAGCGGCTGTGATTGGACCGACTCAACCAATGGCGTACACGCCCGAGCCCACTTCGCCGACTCGAGAGGTGGGAAGCCCTCATCTCACACGCAAAAGGGGACATCTCATCACGACTCTTGGTACCTAGCAGGCACTTCTCCGTAGTGGGTACTCCACTCATCGTGTCGTCTACGGGTTTGGCGAGGCTGTGGGCCGCCCGGGCGAACGAGCTAGCGCTGGTCGAGTGGGTCTAAGCGGCCGTGAGGACCTCTCCAGGAGAACCCAACAGTCCTCTCCATTCATTCATTCATCCATCCAGCCAGCCAAGCATCCATCCATCCATACACCAGCCGCGCTCCTCTCCACGGAGAGAGAGTGTATCCTCGACGAAGGTGGAGGCGAAGAGTGGTTGGTACATCTACCATCGTCTATCGGTAGAGTCCAAGGACTCAAAGACCCCCCGGGTGATTTCAGTCGGCCGCCGGCCGGCTCTGCCGGCCACTACTACGCCACCACGTGTCTTCCTTGTCGCCTTACGAACCATCCGAAAAAGAGGACCCCTTCGGAAACCGGGTCCTCAAGTACTGTGCGCGAGTGAACTATGTGCTTCCGAGTCCTAGGCTCTTGAGGACTTTCCTCGTCTTTAAGAAGTTTCCGTGAAGGTGTTTCATCGGTCTTTAGTGTTTGTGACATTTATTATACCCAGTGAGTTGGTTCCGGTATCTTACTTAATTCCTATATAGGAAGAATTATCGAGTGGACAGAAGAAGTGAATGGGATTTGGAGTCTTTACAGCTGATGATAATCCTTAAGAAGACTTGTCTCTTATTTGGCGAATGGGGTTACCATTACCCGGAACTTGGGCTTCATCCCCGTGTCGCTGATAACCAACCGAATCGGAATCTTTACTGCCAAGCATCATCCTTAGTCCGACTCCCATCCATTAACGAACTCTTATACCTGAAATTACCAAGAAACTACACATCACTTTCTTTATAATACAATAGCAACACTCACCAGCTAACCGTCCAAGACTTAAAACTGTTTCTGGATGGGCTTTAATTTTTGGATTCCAAAAGACTTTGACATCTCCGCAGCACAATTCCGATAGATCGCGACCGTGCAACGCGTTGTGGAGGAGTTTCCCGATCAGAAACCGAATCTCACAATCCGGGGTGAGATGCCCTCGACTTAGTAAAGTGCACCAAAGTGTGGACCAACGAGATTTACGAAGGGGGAGGATGTTGGACGAGACCCTGGGATAAGATCGGCTCCACCATTCTGCTTAGTCGGAGCCTGAAGTACTTCGACGGTGTCGAGGTCCCCGAGATGAGCGGTGGTAGTGGCGGTGGAAGTGGTGGCGGCAGCCAGGGTAGCAACAATGCTTCCTATCATCAACATCAACAACAACAGCAACAACAGCAGCAAAATCAACTCGAACAGGTAGGACTCCTGCCAGACTTAAACGGAGTTGATTTGGCGATGAGCCTGTCCCCCAAACAGCATCCATCTCACGTTCAACCTGGTGCTCACACGACTCCTTTCAGTGTTTCGGACATTCTTTCGCCAATCGAGGAGTCGTATCGAAAGTTGGAGCTAGCGGCCGCGGCAGCTGCTGTCGGCGTTGGGGTCGGCGTTGTGTCGCATCCCCAAGGATCCCCCTATACGAATGCTTGTGGTGCTCGGGTTGGTGGTAACACAGGGAGTTCAAGCGCCAGCAGTGGTAGTCCGCCTCTTCACGGGGGCTCAACGCCCGGAGGAAGTACTCCGGGGCCCGTAACGGGCACAAACGGTGGGGTTGGTGGGGGAGGTGTGGGTAGTGGTGGTGCCGGTGGTGGAATGAGTGCTATGGGCAATCCTTACGCGACGATGCAGCTAACGTCGCAATATCAATACTGTTCGGAATTGTCCCCGTATCATCATGCGGGGCCTGGTGTTGGAGGCGGGGGCGGCGGCGGGGACCCCATGAGATCACATGGTGTGTCCTCGCATCATCATCCCTGGTATGCCCCTGCGCCACCTCCAACTAATGATGCCCGGTTTGCCAGTGAGTACTCGCACCATCTTCTTCATTATTTCATATAAGCTATAACTTATTAAAATATGGTAGGTCCTAATATTTAAAATAGGGTTCTGACGAGGCCCTGGTCGGGATTTCTATAACTTCAATCAAAATATTTTAATATAATTAATATACCAATGTTAAATTGGTATTTCTACCTTAAAATAGGGTAATCAAACTGAGATAATAAAACTTGATAATGAAATAGGGCATCGAATTTTTTGTTTTTAATTTACTTAAAAATCTTGCAACTCTAAAACTTTTTTGGAATACTTTTAAACTATTTGAAATCTCTTGAATATACCTTTCAGATATCATCTTGATAATAACTTTGAAATTTCTTGCAAATCGTTACACTTATTGGTGTTTATTTAAAATACGTACTTTGTACATTTTTAGTATCATTAAAAATCCTTTAAAGTGTTCGTCGATCTCAAAGGATTTGAAAAAACAATTTTTTTTAATATTTTAAGTTTAGTCTACAGATTTCAGTGAAGTTCAAAAGATTTAAAGAAATATGGATTTCATTAAATCTATGGTAAAAATATTTTTTATGTTTTGA
>JAUESI010000028.1:3023431-3034361 GCA_032275145.1 Synergus laeviventris | reverse complement strand
AAGCCTGGTAAATTTCTGCTAGTAAATAAATATTATACAAATTTTGGTTTTCGGGAACATGATTTCGATATTTTTATTCCAAATATCTGTGTATAATGTTTGTTGAGCAAAATGAAGAAATCGAATTTTGAGGTACAATTTGGATCCAAGACCCTTAAGTGACCTTAAAATCATCCTTACAAGCCTCTCTAATTTGTAATCAGCGAGTTTTAATTCGATGGGTTCAGCTCCCCATGAAATCAGGGAATGCCTCGTAGCGATTTCCTGCATCAGGGAGAAGTCCTGCTTTGACATAAAAATTCATCGTCAGCTGCTTGATCTTTCCGCTTGGCTTCATATCGTACAGGAGGTACACACTCTTAGCAATGCGTAGGTACTTATCAAATAGCGGCTGTCGAGAAGCGAGTGAGCTAAAAAGAGAAGAAACGAGAATAGAGAGTGAAAGATAGAATTTGAGGGCGGTTGAGCGAAAAAAAGAAAAAAGAAAAAAAGGAAAGAAGAGAGGAGAAAAGAAAAAAAAGAGAGTACGTATGTACTTGGCTACTTGGCATTAACATCCGCCATCCATTTTGCGTACAGCACTTATTCATTCCCTCTTGCTTTCTGCCTTCAGTGCTTCCTCCTACCCATATTTCAACATTTTTCGCGCGATTTCTAGTACTTATTTTCGTTTCATGCATTTAGAAAATAGAAACCATCATGGAGCCAAGGAGTTCCAATAATTCGCAGACATAAGAACAGCCAACCCTGTAAAATATAATTTCTTATTAAATTTCACAATGGTAGACACGATTTTGGAAAATAAAATCTGAAATTGAGTTTTTCCCAAACTTTCTCATTCCTCACGGTAGAATGCAGACATATAGGTTCCATATTTCGGGGTGACGATGGAGAGAGAGAGAGAGAGTGAGAGAGAGAAAAGAAAAAAAAGAGGAGAGAACAAGAGCACAGCTCGCTATTGTTTTCTCGAGTGGCACTCTTTGGTTCAATGCTCGCTCGCTCCACAACCAGATGTGCACGAACGCCAAAATCCAAGTCCGAGAGAATCTCGCAAAATCCTTGAATTAAAAAGAAAAAACGAATTCATAATTAGTGTTAAAATTGATATTGAGATTTAAAATTCAAAATAGAATCGATGCAGCATCCCCGAATCTGAAATCGAGAAGAGATAAAAGGAAATTCTCCACAAAGGGAAACGTGAGGAGTTGAGGATCTTTTCAAGAAAGAACTCTCGATTCTTGCTGACAGAGCTTTTCTCTTTATTTTTCATTTTTTTTTTCAACATACAATTCTGGCTGATCTTGCAGTTAAGTCAATTTAACTGTGCACGTGCAACTCAAAACGGAGCAAAAGTACAATCAAAGAATTTCGAAAAAGGTGTCTCTTGATCAGATTATAAGCTAAGACAATCCATTCATTTACAAAATTAAATAAAAATATGTTCAACTAAAGAATGAAAAAACCACTTAGTGTCCGCATTTAAAAAATAGGTTTTGTTCAAATTTTCGAAGAAATAATTTATCAAAAAGAAAAATATTGTGATTTATGTACAATATTGGTCAAGCTTCTTCTACAAGTCATAATTTCGTAGAAATTAGATTAATCATCTTAAGTTATCCATGTAAAATAACTAATACTAATATTAATGTATAATACAGATTGAATATGGAATAATTTCATAAAGGATAAATTTCACTGCATCTGTCGATGATGTCAAGCATTGTGTGGATTGTTCAATGTTTGCTTTAACACTTTAAGAACTTGATGCTTATCTTCAATTTATAATTTCGCTTTTCCTATAATGCATCGTCACTCAAAATCTCGTATAAAATTGCACGCCTTTAGAAAGAATAGGACTTATCTTCTCCAACTTCCTCCTGAATTGTTGCTTCCTCCTCTTCCATATTGATTGGATGATCGATTCTAGAATCAAATTTACAAATTAAAATTTTGAATTTCACAATTTTTACATTATACCCTTCGCAGGGTAAAGCAGTTTTTTTTAATTTAGGCAAAATTTTTCACAATAAGGTTTTGTAAGGTTCAAAATTACATTTTTAGTTGAGTGGCAATAAACGAATATACAGTTTTTCAATTTTAAATTTTGCATCTCGACTTCAAAACTTCAAGAGGTTTTAAATAATTTCAAGCGATTTGAAACGGATTCCAAGTGATTTAAAAATATTTTTAGAGATTTCTAAACATTTCTTAAGATTTTGAAGAAGTTTAAAAGATGTCAAGAAATTTTCCAAGATTCTCCTTTAAAAATTACTTAAAATCACATGAAAGCGATATTTTAATGAATTATAAGGAATATTTTAAAATCATAAATAATGATTTCTCAACAATTACAACTTATATAAACTTTATTATATGCTTCAAATTTTTATTATCTATATCTCAAAATTACTCATATTTTTATGTTTTTGGCATTTATTCCACAGTATGATAAACATTTAACCACGGAAAATTTTATGTGCAACAAAATTGAACTACAGTTTTTTTTGTGTAGAAATTCCCATCGATTTTATACGATTTCTAGTAATTGCAAGGGTTTCTATCAGTTTTAAGATATTAAAAAATATTGGAAGGCATTTAAAAAACTTTTAAGGGATATGAAGAGATTTCAGATGATTTTTAGAACTTTGCAACGATTTTAAACGATTTTAACCGATTTCTAGTAATTTCAAGGATATGAAGAGTGAAAAGCTTAGAAAATTTTGATGAAACTTACCCATGGTTGGGAATTTCCACGATTCGAGCCCCGATTTTGTTGATTATACGGATGAGGCTGAGTGCTATATGACTGTGGACGATTTGGTTGTTGATTTGAAGAGTTGTATTTATTAGCCCAAGGACCTGGTCCTTGACCTTGATGATTCTGATGATTCTGGAATCTCGGCTGACCTTGATGACCTACTCGACTTTGATGACCTGGACGATTTTGATGATGTGAGCTTTGGAATTCCCGAGGTCTTGAATCTGAACTTGCGCCTGAATTATACCTGTTACCGGAATTATTACCTGAGGATCCTGAACTGTAACCACTTTGGTATCCTGAAATCAGAATAAACAAAAGATTCCTTTAGTATATACAAAAATAATCCAAAGCAAAGTAAAGGTTCGGAAACCTACAAATAACCAATCAATCACGAGTCAGAGTTAACAAATTTCAGTTATATTTTAAGAGTTTGCAAAATATTTTTATCAATTTCTGACATTTTAAGGTATTTCAAGAGATTTCAAGCGATTTCTAGAGACTTCAATGAAGGTCCAATGAATTCAGTGGAATTCAAAAGAAATTCCCTAAAATGTTGCCGAAATTTTTGAAAGTGAAGTTCAAGCTGAGAAAAATGTTTCCCACCTCTACAAAAAATAATAAAAATAAATTAAAGCAATTAAAGGCAATTAAAAGATTACAAAATTAATAATATTATCCGCGTGCTGGTTAGTATAAATAAATATTTGTATTATTTCGACGATAATACATTTAATTCTTCTATAGAAAAACCGCTTAAATATATTTATGAAGTTCATAATTTCATAAAAAGTTGATAATAAGTTATGAGAATCTTTTAACTTAAAACAACATGAGTTATAAAAATAACACATTCCATTTTAGATTATAAGGTTATTTCAAAACGAACTATAAATTTTCAGTGACTTATTATTCATTTTATGCATTTTAAAATTCTTCCTCAAGCTGTCATGATAATTGAAATTTTTAATTACTTTAGCTGTTATCAGAAACAAAAATGAAATAAAAATCAACAGTCACGTTCAAACTATAGCTAATATTGATAATGTCATATATTTAAAAATAAAATTTCGTAAAATGACTTTGTATTCAGTCTTTAAATGATAAAAATAAGGTTATAGAAGAGAAGAATTCAAGGTGAATCACTCAGAGAAGGGGATCTACAAACATTTCAACAAATATGTTTTGTCGTTTTATATTACGAAAAATTAAAGATTTCAAAACTATGTCAAGATTGCTTCTAACATATAAAAGGTTGCTACATTATCCAATGTAATTCAGTCTGTTACTAATAAGTTGCCAAAACCGACGAATAACTCTGTTTAATTTACCTAAAACACAAGTGAATTTTATTCTTCGATACATAAAAATGGCGCTTCACAAGATCTTCTTTTTGATATTTGTTAGCGCTGTGGTTTTCAACGTGTCATCTGCACAAAATGGCAATTTTTTAGCACGATCAAGTACTTTCATCTTCGGAAGTAGTCACCCTGGCGAATCACTTGCGTATAACAGGAGCGTAAATGCATTAAAAGTGAAGGGTTTTTATCGAAAAGTCACGGAAATTTTCACTGTTCCACCACACCAAAGAATTACCTTCATTATTGCTAAAGAAGTTGGAACTATTACTACTACAGCAGGAGTATCTATCGTCAACGGTGCAGTAGGAACTAATTCTATAACCCTCAAATTCAGAAGCCGATTCAACACTGACATCCATTTTATTGTGTCGGTGCATGCTACTGGAGCTGCTCATTATGGCCGTAATGGACATCACGGAAGATAAATCGCCTAAAATCTAGTTAATATGTCCAATGTCCATTTATTTCATTCGTCAGTTCGCGTTTATTATCCAAAAAATTAATATACTGGATTTAATATTAGTACTCGCATTCCAAATATTCTGTACCATAGCTGACATTATTATATATATTGTCTCATTAATGTTGACCCTTCTACATAATTTACGGTCAATAAACATTGTTCCCAGTCGTTACAAAAATACCTTCTTCTTATCTCAATCTTTTTATCCGCCATTTTTTAATTATATTTTTTTATTGAAATTTTAGATCAATTTTTTTAATAATTTCAAGAGACAAGTAAGTTTAAGGAATATAAAGGGATTTTTAGAGACTTTAAAAAATTTAAAGGATTTAATAGTGAAAAATAAAGTTTCATGAGATTTAATGTGGTTTAAACAGATGTCAAGAAATTTCAAAAGAATTCAAAAATGTTTTTAAAGTATGTAATTTAAAAATATGTTTAATTACATACTACTTAACACTCTTATTTATAATTGGTCTTAATTGTTCAAATATCCTAAAATATACTCATTCTATGAACAGAATAACATTTTTTTTAAATATAAAAATCTCTTAAAATTCCACGAAAAGTGTTTAGATCTCTTAACATTTCGTAAAATATTTTTAAATCGCTTAAAATTCCGCGCAGAACTTTAAAGTTACCTAAAGTTCGTTTAAATCGCTTAAAAATTTGTCAAAATAAGAACAATTCAATTAATAGTTAAAAATACTAAATAGATTAATAAATAATTAATAATCTTGATATCTTTCAAAACTTATAAATTTTCTTAAAAATCTTTTGAAAATCCGTGAATTATTTTTAAATTCTTTACAAAATTTCTTAAAAACATTTGTTTCAAAATAATTATTACTAATATTGGCCAGTTTATTTCCTATGTGGGGTATTTACAAGTGACTGGCTAGGACCCCACTAGGATCCCATCATAATTTTTGCACGGGCAGACTAGTGGTAAGTGAAACAAAACATCACGTGACCCCATTTTATTTCACTTCTTTCAAAGCTCAATTATCCCTAAATTCGTATAATATTACTACCAAAAGTCTCTCCGTGTATGAGAACCTGTAAAACTATATCTAATAAAAAATAAGAATGTCTTTTTCGAGAAAGAATTCCCTATAAATCATAGAAAGTGAGGGTTCAGAAACCGACAAATAAGCAATCAATTACGAGTCAGAATCAACAAATTGCAGTTCATAACACAGCTCCTCAGAAATAAATTGTATAGAGCGCTCGTTTGTGGACAAGAACGATTGTAGACTGCTTTCTCATTCTAGGTACGTACAACATGATATTAGAGTTGAATGGGAGCGTGCCGGCGCGTGTCTTGTTCATATGCGTCCTGTGCTCAGAAGCACGTATGTTTGCCAGCATCACGAAACGTCATAATATGACCGACGTTCTCGATGCTAATAACGAATTATTGTCCAAAGGGCAACGAGACATCACGCCTTTCGTTATAACTTCGCACACCACTTACAATTGTCTGCTCTGGGAGACCTAACTAGGTGCCGAATTCTTCATTTATTCAAAACAACCGTCGACACGATGGAAAAAGAAAATCACTTCGATTCGAACGCAATTACAGTCTACAAAGCGAAATAAATAAAGTCATGTCAGAAGTGCCTTCTAAATTGATTGCTGCCAAACCTTAAAATAAAAGAAATGTTCGGGTGTGTTAAATAAAATAAAAATTGGAATAATCGTTTCCAGCAGTGTTTCCAATCAAAATAAAGCTAAGTCTTCCTCTTTTCTCCATCTTCACTAATTGCTACCTGGCCGGTGCTAGGGTTGGAGCGGTTAGTTCAGGTTCAGGATCCAGGATGCAGGATCTGTGTTGAGTCAGTAGGCGGTGGGCACTATTATCATAAACGCAACAATAACGAGGGATGATCCGACGAGTAAACTGTTAGCCCCCTTTCGGCCGAGGGTGAGGATTACCAGCCCCCGAATCCAGATCCCTCTGCGGAATCCACGGGGGCTGTTATTGTTACCGCGGATGGAGAGAAGGAAAGCAGGATATAGTCTGCACCTATATATATATATATATATATATAGATCTATAGTCCAGAAGTAAGCGACAGTTTTGAGAGTAAATCTAGAATCCAGACCTATTCTAGTCTCGCAATTCAACTAGATTAGTGTAACTGTAAGAGAAGAGAGGGGGGGTGAAGGGTAGAAAATAGGGAAGGGGGTGAAATCAACAACCCTTGCTAATATTGGCTGTGTTTATCGCCCTCCATTACGAGCTCGATGGGACTGAGCTATGCGATTAATATGCGTCACTGGTACCAAAAGACAGGAATGGCATCAATTGATTTGACAAAGTGGCCAATGAACCAGGAATTAAACTGGGAAAATCGTTTATGGATCAGAAGAGATAACAAGATATTTTTTGAGGCGACAGGTTCATCATACAGCAATTTTGATTACATGTGGAATTGTGTATTCTAGAAGCCAAAGAATACAAAATATAAAGAAATTCAAAAGGGTTTGAAGTGAGTCACTAATCTACTTTAGTAAACATTTTACTATGAATTATTTAAAGAAATTTCAGATGAATTTCAAAATTGAAACTATATTCAAAAAAGTTAAAACGTAATTTAAAAGAATTGAAGTATTGAACAGCATAACTTTCAAAATTGGAACCTTCCAAATTCGAACATCTTCCATTACCGAATATCAATTCAAATGTAAGCGCCAAAATCATCATAACAAGCGAGGTTATGTTTAACCGTGTCATCGATATTATGGCGCGAAATTTAAATATAAACATTTTCCTTTCCCTTTCCTTCATCTTCTATACTTCTAAAAACTTTGAAAAAAAGGTGGAGACCTTTAGAAAACATAATATGTTTTATTTTAATTCCCCTTGGATCACTTTTACACCATCCAACCGTTTTTTAACAGAGAAATCAAGACCAAATATATTTTGGAAGCGATTTCGATTAAACCCTATATTGTTCTAGATTGAATACTCGTTTATGAGAGTTTCGAACCGTTCTATACGTACGATAGGGTATGGGATGGAATATAGTATAGCTGCCTATCCAGTATCCACTACGGGTATTGGATTGGATTGGATCGCCGCGTCAGCAATACAAACACTCGAAGCATCGATGTGGCTCGACGAGTGGTTGCCGTTCGTTTTTCTCTTTCTCTCTATATCTCTCTCACTCTCCTCTTTCGACCTGAAATTACATTTTCCCTTTCCCCCCACCCCACGAGTTTCAATATCGGTCGGCGAATTTTCTGCAATTTCTTTTATTCTTTTTTAATTTTCGAAAAATTAAAATTACTGCCTCCAATAAGATGTTGCTGTAATTTATTTATAAAATTGTAGTAACGCAACTCCACACTATGTTAACATTAACACGACTTACATTATTTACACGTTTAAACATTTAAGTAAACAATATCGAGTGGGCAGGTTTTGGATTCCTGGCACTTTTTCACGCATTCAGAACGAAGTGGTTGGGCATAAGAGGACACATATTTAGCTTACCTTTCGTTCACCACGTGCCTTACAATATTTACTTACACATACATAAGCACATAAAGCGAGAGGTAATGGTTAAGAAAAATAACGTTTGCGCAAGTCGAAAATATAGTCGATTGCTCTTCTCTCAAAAAAACGGTCAAGGCTAACGGAAGCGTGAATAAATGTGCTCAACGATTTCATTCACCATTCAGCAAAAAAGGAACCTAATAATCAATCCACATATTCGAAAAAAATCGGATCCATAATTTGAATTTCCCGACAGAAATAGATTAAAACCATAGGTTATGTTTAAGTCCACCTTACAAATATCTGGCGGGAAATTCAAATTTTCCTTTAGAGAGAAGTGAAAAACATTAGTTTCTCTACAAAACAAATGACAACAGGTTATTGCAAGAATTAAAAGAATTTAAAGGAGTGCAAAAGAAGATATGAAAATGCAAACATGAATCAAAGAATGTAGTGGAATTCAAAAGGATTCCAAGCAATTTTAAGACATTAAAGCTAAATTCCAATGATCGAAGTATTCGAAAACAATCTAATCCATAATTTTAATTTCGCACCAGAAATAGATTAAAATAACAGGTTATGTTTAAGTCCGTCCTGCTAATATCTGACGGGAAATTCAAATTTTCCTTTAGAGAGAAGTGAAAATATTAGTTTCTTTACAAAACAAATGACAACAGGTTATTGCAAGAATTAAAAGAATTTAAAGGAGTGCAAAAGAAGATATGAAAATGCAAACATGAATCAAAGAATGTAGTGGAATTCAAAAGGATTCCAAGCAATTTTAAGACATTAAAGCTAAATTCCAATGATCGAAGTATTCGGAAACAATCTAATCCATAATTTTAATTTCGCACCAGAAATAGATTAAAATAATAGGTTATGTTTAAGTCCGACCTGCTAATATCTGGCGGGAAATTCAAATTTTCCTTTAGAGAGAAGTGAAAAACATTAGTTTCTCTAAGACAGAAATGAAAACAGGTCACATTGCCAAGAATGATAAAATGAATAGAAATGTCAGGCGTTGACTGGAGGCGTTTTTTCAAGCAGCTAAGATGGTAGTTATCCCCACTATATGAAGCCAGTTAGCGATGCTCGCGAGTGATAACTCCCACCTTCGTTTCCGCCTCCTGGCTCTGCTTCTTTTCCGCTTCCGCTTTTTCCTCTCGGATATTCATTTTCGCCTTTACCTCACGGAAGTAACCCCCCCCCCCCTCACCTTCAGGCACAGTACCACAGAAGCTCAAGATTCTCCTTAGCCGTCGGTAATGGAGGCCCTCGAAGTGAACCTCTCCAGTTTCTCGGCCTGGTCGAAACGAAACGAAACGAGACGTTTACCACCCTCGCTGGCTGCGATTTGCTCAAAAGGAAAATACACCTCCGGAAGAGTGCAGTTCGCTGGAGCATGCGGGTGCGACGGGCTAAGGGCAGCAATTTTTTCGAATTTCCTGTTCAAAATGGCAGAAAGATGCCACGAGAAATTCAAAGCAAAGCTTGGGTTTTATGAGATGGTGGAGAACTAACGAGCTACCTAAGTCTTGTAGATGCAGGATGCTGCTTCAGAAAATGGGCCTTTAATTTGTGCTGAGCAGATTTCGCGATGATTACTACATTTATTTCTCTATACTCTATAGTCATACCAGAAAAGTATCGATACATTTCTCTTTTAGCGATACATATCGCCATTTTCCTCGACTTGCCACGTCGACGCTGTTCTAACTCTTTTTCTGTAAAACGGAGAGCATTAAAAGGCATTGAAACGTTTCAATGCGCTTTTATTCTGTTTTTCAAATCATCGAGTAGATGCTTTTAGATACATAACAAGAAGGGAATGAAATGAAGCAAATAATAAATAGCATACAATAAGAAGAAAGAAATTAGAGGAGAAGTTAGTCACACATGCAGAACACTGAAGAACATTGAATGGCATTCAATGAATGGTATTACAAAAATGCCACTTTAATGCCTGTTTTTTGTGGATTCAAAATGACAGAAACGACAAGAATCGAGTGCTAAACAGCGCATTCTGAATGGTTTATATTATGAGATCCATGTAACAAGACTAATAATTGGTAAATATTGGTATATGTTGTGAGTAGTATAGAGTTTTCATGATATTAGTGAATAATTTCTTATAGTTAAGTACGAAGCAATCAATGAGTTCAGTTGTTACCTGATCATGATTCTGAACAGTTTGTCATATAGATACGCAGTCATCCATTGGTTAGAAACATTACCCAAGGCATCCAACACGTTTTACAAGAATCCGAAAAGTAATCCCTATATTTTAAGGACAGTATCTGTAAGGCCACTTTGTCACAAAGGGTGTTGGTGCAAATGAGTAATCATAAGTTAGTCTTGATCAGGATTCGACACAAGATAGACGTGCCTTCTGAAGTGCTTTTTAAATAAAGAAACCACCTCAAGTTCGTTTAAACCCTTGTTTTATATATACATATTACATAGCCTAATTTCCAATAAACCTGATCCGTTATTGATTTAACAAGATGGAACCATCAGCTCAGAACCTCTCCTCTATCCTTGTCAACACTTTGTCATCAAATCATCAACACAGAAGCAACGATATCACATCGAATCCCGTAATTGACGCTAATATAAACCGCTTTCTAGCACCTTCTGCCTTTTGTCATCAACGTTCATACTGTCTTTGACTCCCTCAACTTCTCTTTACAAAAACATCCCTTTCTTTCTCACTGAAGCGTTCATCCGTGGTGCTTTTGCAGTCTTGTAATTTAGCCAGGATACGCAATTACATCATACTATCGATGACTGAACCCCTCCTAGTTTTAAACAGCTTTTTCTCTCTCCGACTGTCGGGAAGCTGT
>JAUESI010000028.1:2985804-3016284 GCA_032275145.1 Synergus laeviventris | reverse complement strand
TATTATTATCAAAAAATAAATTCCTATTTCAAAATAGTTCAAGGGATTTCCCAAGATTTAAAGAAACCTATGATTTTCTTATTTGCGTCAATACATTGTTTCCTAAAATAAGGAGAATGTAATTAGAAAATTTATTTTATGACAACATGAACCAGTGTCCATTTTATCTGAACGTCGTATAAACAAATAATCAAATGTTATAGAATTTGTATTCTTACTGCATAACAATAACAACTTAGGTGAAAAAAAACTTGTCCAATCCATGGACTTTATGTCATTTTTTCATATGTAACCCAATTGGCGAGGTAATATAAATAAAAAATTATTGTATATTTATGTGTTCAACCAATTGGATTTGGGATAAAAAACTGTCTATGCTCTTTATGAATTAAAAAAGTGGCACTTACACACTTATATTATGTCGCAACACCCTTCATATATATCAAGTTCCACTATCATATCGCAAGTACCATTTCTCTTTCCGGCTTCAAGAACCCCAGAAAGCACCTTGTTAAACAAGATCCTTCTAATTTCGAATGCCCATTCAATAGCTGTCAGTCAATCCCTAAAATGTTCGCTCAAGTCAAAGCATGGGAAATTCGATAGCTTCTCGGTCTGAGGTGGGTCAACCGGTCGACCAACACCCGAAACTATCTTTGGATGGTCTTCGGGTGTATAAGAGGCTGCAAGAACCTGTAATCCGATCTTTTCCGCACGAATCAAAGTGAGTCAATGATCCTTGCAAAGCACTGTGCCTTTTGGATTGTTTCCGAAACTGAAGTGAGGCACCAATTCCTCATTCTCACACCTCTTCAGACATTTCTCCTCTACCTTCCTTTCAAGATCTTAACTTCCTTTTCTCTACGAACCTATTCTGTATTAAACGAAAATGGCGGAAGGATCGAAAATTTCTGGAGGATTCCAGAATGGTGAGGATTTGGAGAATTATCTGTGGATTTGAAAATAAAGGGTGTATAATGTATATATATATATATTAAAGGGGTTGCCACTCATCGCGAATAAAAAACTTCGGACGTTTATTTTTTCCTCTTTACAGAGAGGTGAGCACTCTAGAATCTCTCACTGTAATCGGCCTTGCAGCGGCACGTCTTACAATCCGATTCGACGGATGATCCAGACTCTCCTCAAAACTAAAAAAGGAAGCACAATAGCTGCAAGAATAGGAGCCCTCATCGTAATCGCGTTTTCCCTCACTTCGCTCTGAAATGAGGTGGAAAACCGCACCCTCGGTTGGAAGACTCACCTTCTTGCTTTGTCCGAGATCCATCTTTCGGTCGATTCTTTCGGCTTTATGCGGTTTTGATATTACTCTGAATCACCTGAATCAAAATTCATGGACCAGCGAACCCCGGATTCCTTCCTTATAGCTATATCTCTTTATGTATTTTTATATTATATTCTGCGATGGAAGTTTTAAGGGTTTCGAAGACAAGACTAGAGACAACATTTCCAACACTGTTCAAAATATTCGTATCATTGAAAAAAACTATAGTTACATTTTTTTGCTGATCAAATTTTCTGCGGTTCAAGTGGAATAAAAACCGTTGTCTCCTGCGTCTTGATCAGCAATGCAAAAAAATTATCTTCCTTAATGAGATTTCTGTTTAAAGAATTTTAATAATTATTTCGGAATATTCCAACGGGTTCTTTGGGGTTTCTCAGGATTCCGTGGAATCAAAAAGAACTTTCAGAATCTTTAAAGGATTACCAGAGATTTCAAACAATTTCAAGGGGTTGCAAGTGATTTAAAAATGGTTTTGAAAATGATTTCAAGTGATTTGCAGAGATTTTAATTCCAAAAGATGTTAAAGAGGTCTAGAGCTTTAACATATTATATTTGGAAATTGAGAACATTATTAAGCAGCGCTTGAGATGTAAAAATTGCAAATTAGAAACCCTTGACTGTACAATTTAAACGTGCATAATGCCAAGTTGATCACAACAGGGAATTCAAAGTGGATGCTGATAACTAGAGAGGTATGTAAACGGGAGTGAGTGGGAGTTAAAAAGAGCGCTTCGGGGTTGAGGTTGTCGAATATGGTGAAGGAAATTATGGTTGGGGGGGAGGGAGGAGGATTGTAGGTGGCATGTCATGGCTGCATGCGGTATATATACTCGTAAAGGTGCGCAATCGCGAGAATTTGAGACCCACCCTTTCCGATGCGATGGCACCATACCAGCCATAGGATCACCACTACGAGCTCTTGGGTAACACGTATGCAGTATGCAGTGGTAGTTTCTAGACTACTCAAGGGGGGTTCGAATATTCCTCTGGATTCGAGAATCCTTGCCAGGACGAGTGCACTTGGACGCTCAATGGCGAAGGTGCTGTGCATACTTGCACTCCGGGGCACTTGGAGGCTACTGGCAAACGCGCGTTAACATCCACGAGAGCCTTTACCTCCAAGGAGAGGAAAGAAAGGTACTGAGAGATGAGAAAACGGGTATTTGTGTATACTCAAAATTATGGGATTATGAATGGAAATTTTGTCGCGATTCTGACAAAAATATAAGTTTAGATAGTCAAAAAATTCAATTACAAATATATTTTCATCTTAAATATCTATTACATAAATATCTTTACCCTCACGTGAGATACGCCCTTATTGACCCTCGATGGTAACAAGAGAGATTGAAGAATTTCAAATTTTTAGTAAAAGAACACACATTGGCATTTTAACAAAAATCATTAATGATATAATGATATGTAAGTTTGAAAGCGATTTTAATGGTTTTCATTTCTGATTTAAAAAATTTCAAAAGGTTGCAAGACATTCCAAACGATTTTAAAGAATTGCAGGAGATTTAAAAATTATTTTGAAAGGGATTACCAAGATTTCAAGGGATTTCCCACGATTTCAAAAGGTTTCTAGATTTTAATGTTTTTTTGGGGATATTGCAAGAGATTTAAAAAAATGTAAAGGCATTTCAGTCGATGTAGAAATATTTCAAGAGATTTCCCAGGAAACAAATTTAAATATTTCTAGATATTTCAAGGATTCCTTATAAATCCCATTCACTCCCTTAAAATTGTTCGAAATCCCCTAAATCTTTTGAAATATCTTAAAATATTCACAAATTCCTACGAATCTTTTCAAATTTGGTTGAACTCTTGAAATACCACAAAACCTCATAATTTCTTTTTATAATTCTTTAATAAACATCTTCTATAAAATCTTTTGAAACTTCCTACATTTCTAATAAATAAATCTAATCATACGTTTCTTTATGAATGTATATCTGAATTCTAAATCCCGTTCTTTAAATTTCTTGTCCACTGCTTGAATTTACGAAACCTCTCTGAATTTACAAAATCCGCTTGAATCGAATAAGAATCTTGTCCCTTTTTCTTTCTCCCTCATTCTCTTACCATCAGCACGTGAAAGCAGAGAGCAAAAAACTCATCATCATTTCTGAATTAATCTTATTCGACTGCCCCCTTTGTAGAACCCCCTCCCCCCTCTTCCTTTACCCTCTATGATGTATATTCCACGTACCATAAGTGCGCCCCAAGGATCCTCACTGCTGCTCTGTAGCTTCAAGGTTAATTGGAATGAAAGCAAAACCGAGAATGAAAAGAGACACATGTCGTGGAGATACGAAATTAAAAAAAAAAAAGAGTGAGACAGAGAGAGGGAGAAAAAAGCGAAAAAAAAGAGGCAAAAATAGCAAAAAGAGGGGATGGAGTGGAAGATGAGAACGTCAGAAGAGTGAAGTGAGGAGTTTTTCGCGCGAAGATGCTATTCTTAATGGCACGTGAAAAACACGAGAGTTTTGAGGAAGAATGAAAAGAGAGCCAAGATACCTTTCTCAAGTGGCGAATTCACATTCTCAGGTTAAATTAAACTTTTCTCAAGAATATAAGTCGATTAATGTTATAAATCTAGATTGAAAAGCGTGGAGAAAGTGGCGGTTTGATCATTTCAGAAGCAGAAAAGTGAGAAAAGTCTTGAAGTAATTATTATAGAGTTAATTATCAAGATTTGGTGGAAGTCAGAGAAAAATTATTCCTTTACCATTTCCATTTATGATGACTTCGCTTTCGATTTCTACTGATACCGAGGGTTCGTGTCCGGGCTAATTTGATTCAATGCCGTACTAAAAAGTTTATAAGATTTGCAAAAAAAAAATAATGCATGAAAGAAATGAGAATATAATAATCAGAAAAGTGGAAAAACCGTTTTTTAGGGAACTGTAGGAAGATAGTAAAAATGGCATGAGCGAATAAACGACGTAATTCCGAAAAGAGCCGATTTTGATGGATGAATAACGATCCATTGATCGGCTACAAAGAACCTACAAAGGACAGGCTAAGAGATAAATAAAGGGAAGAAAATTAGAGGTTCGAGAACAGGTGAGTTACTCTCTGATCGTTGAGAAAAAAAAACTCTTATATCGGATATGCGGATCATTTACCTTTCGGTGGGCATGTTAGGTATTCATGGTTCATGGCATTCCAAGAGAATGAACTCAGCGTCCTAAAAGGACCCATTCATTGGGCCCCGGGGACCACTGTAGTCCACAAACGACAATACTTGAAGAAAACGTAAACCCTCAATCTTCACTTTTGGTATAATCGATGCCATTCAAATCTTGACTAATGCGTTTATTTTGGAAAAAGTCAAAAGACTCAAGTTTCGAAAAGTGAAAAAAGTTTATGAAACTAAAATTTGGTCCTTTCAGGAATATATTAAGACTGTTTCTCTTTCGATTAAAAATTAAGATTGGAAGTGTAAGAAGTTTTTTAGCATGGGAATATTTATAGTTCGTGAATTTAAAATAATAAATAATTCAAAGAATTCAAAAGAATTTAAAACGGTTTAAAAGAATTCAAAAGAGGGGATAATTTCTGAGGATTCCAAAGAATTTAGAAAAAAATTAAGAACATCAAGAAAATTCATGAGAATTTCAAAGAATTTTAAGGAATTTGAGTGAATTTAATTTAAATCATGGAAAAGAAGTCGGGAAAAAGAAAAGGTATTGAAATTGAGTTCAAGATAATTGAAGATGAATTCCAAACAATTCAAAATTTCGATACCATATTTCATACAGAATCAAATGATTTATGATAATTATAAATAAATTAAAAGAAATTTAAAGTACAGTGCAAAGTTTATTATATTTGGTTCAAGAATATAAAGTACGAATATAATATATAGTACGATGTATAATGCATAAAATTTATATCACTAAAATTTAAGGAGCATTTGAATTTTGGAAGCTTCCAAATTTTTTAAGCATGCGTAAACTTTTTTAAACTTCAATTTTCGAAAGATGGTACCGGATTAATGTAATACTAATGATCCGAATTTATTAATGAAAGTCATTTTCGAAACTTCTTTTGTTTTCAAATTGAAACTATGTATGTAGCTTTTGGCACGGAGTTTGTGAAGTACCTGGGTACTCGGAGGATTTTTTCCTAGGACGAAGGGGCGATTTAAGAGGGTCGAGTCAGAAGAGGACGAAGAAGAAGGGTGACGCCTCCTCACCTAGAGTGCCTACCCCGACAGTCTCACTAATTACTCGGCGCCTCATTAGCGTGAAAGCCTTCACGAGGACACGTACGGACAGTACCTACTCTCAACTGGAGTCCAAGAACTAAACTTTAAAATGGCGTCGAGCCATAGAAATTAATGATCCATTTTTCTCAAAAGTCTTTGAAAACTTTAGTTTTTCCTTTATATCTGAATATATAAAATATATCTTAAAAGAGAGGGAGATAGTTAAAAACACTGAAAAAATAAATTCCAAAAACCCTTTATCGAGATATGAAATTTTTGATATTGTAAAATTAACAAATTAGAAAAAAGAACCGACTTATTTAATTCTCCGAAATTTATAGTAAATTAGCTAAATTTTATAGGGACAACAACATTTTACGGAAAAATCAAAATTCCGAGTGTTTGATGAAAAAATACCGAAAAAACCATTCCCAAAAATTAAAATTCCAGGAAATAAAAAATAAATGTTTATTCAAAATTTCTTTTAAAAAATTTTATTTAATCCATATAAATTGCTTAAATTATTTTTATTTTAACAATTAGGTAAAGGAATTATTAAATTTTAATAACATTAAATCATTATTTATTTCATTACCTTGTTAAATTAGGATTAGCAACGTAATTAATTAATTTTTTATTTATTTAATTTAACTGATTATGTAAATAAAAATAATTTCCGGCAATTTTATGATTCTCCAAAATTAAATTTCAGGATTTTAAGAATTTTGGGGATTCCGGAAATTTGTATTTGTATTTGTTCGGCATTTATGGTTGGTCCCTATAAAGGAGAAAAAACCTAAAAATTCGAATTTTTATTCTATATTTGAAAATATAAAAATTTTAGAGGCATCATTTTTTAATCATTAAAAATTTGAAAGCAGTTAAAAAAATCCAAACATTTCAATTTTCTCTATAAGAATTAAAGTTTTTAAAAAGATTTTTTTAATATTAATGTCACTTATTTCAAAGAATTTTAAAAGATTCTTAACGATTTTAAAAGATTTGGGAGAATTTCAAGGGATTTGAAAAAATTTCCAAATTTTTCAAAATAGTTTTTAGGGGATTTCCAAGAATGTCTACAGATTGCAAAACAAATTGAAGAAGATGTAATAGGATTTCCTGGAATTTAATAATATTTTTAATAATTTCGGTATCTCAATAAATCATCGAACTCCGTCAAATTGAATCAGTGGAAGTTCATTAATGTGACTGACTCTCTTTTCAAGATTTCCTTCAGTGAAAATCCACTGAAAATCATTGACTTTTCACTGATTTCCAGTAGATTTATCCCCCCCGTGACATACGCCTTTCTTGACCCCAAGCGTGAGATACGCCCTTATTGACCCCTCAATGATCTTTAAAAATTTCAATGAAATAATAATTCTAATATTTTAATAGAATTCACCAGAATGTTAAATGGGGATGGAAGGCTGGATGAAAAAATGAAAAGCAAGAAGCGAAAGAGAGGAAGCATGGGACATGGACCTGCCATGAAATGTTATGGTGTCCTGTGAACGCGTTGAATAGGATGACAATGAAGTAGGGAGGCAAGCATAATGTTGGTATGTGTGGCCGAATAGATTTTAGAGGGCAGAGGACCGATTTGGAGCACAATGCGGTTCAATGCCGAGGAAATTAGCCGCGGCGCTGTTTGTGACGCCCGTCACCCTCACACCATAGAAATCGGCCTACAACCCCTAAAAGTGCCCCCGGCTATAAACGATTCGCCTATCAATCTGTCCCCCAACTATCATCACATGCCACAATTACATTATGGACATAAAAGGAAAGAGGACAATTTTTTTTGGATAAAGGATCCTTTTTCGAATCAGGAGCTTCTTCAATTACCCCATTCAGGGCAAACAATTTTCTTCGTTTTTTAAAAATTTCGAAAGCTGCATAAAGCCGATATACCGCCATTTATTATTAGTTTATTATTAATTTGTTATTATTAGTACGAGAAAGTGCAGTCCGCTTAAAAGCTGATAATATAATTGTAAAATTTTTTAATCTGGAGATAAACTATACTTGAACTATACTTTTATTTAAATAGAATACCCAAATATTCAAATTTTGTGAAAATCGCAACACTTCTGTATTGTAAACCCATTCACATAATTAAAATTTTTTTTTATTTTAACTAAAAATTCAAATTCAAGTCAAAATTCGAAAAAAAAAAATTCTTGCTATCTACAAAGCCGGGTGTGAAAGCAAGTTATAATATGAAGAGTCTCGATGATGAATTTTATATACATTTGGGGTAGAATTGTGAAGTGTAGGTGTGGGTGATGCGGAAGGGGTGTTGTAGGGGGGGGGGGGTTATGCGACGGAAGAGGTTTACAGAATTGGAATCAGAATGCAGAGGTCAGGGGGTGGAGACAGAAGGGAATAGGAGGCACATCACTAATTGGATAATTACGGAGCGTACCGCGTTTGTTTTATAATTGGGTAAAACGAACGGCAGCGTTCGTTCGTTTTGCTTCTCGTTCGACGTGCCAAACAACGAAACGACCGAAGTCACGCGCTACGTGACGAACTACCCTGGCAGCTAATTCCAAGGGCTGGCAGTTTCCCTCAGCTTGGCGAATTTCCGACGCTTGTGTTCTTCTCTACCCCCCCTAACCCTCTCCTATGTCACCCAGCTAACCCCTAATCCCTGCCCTCTCCTCAATCCCCTGACCTAACACTCTTATATATCATCTCTCAATTCACCCCTTCGCCCCTTTTACCCCTCTCTGTACAGTCAACCACCAAGTCCTTCAATTGTACGTATACTGAGAAACCATAGTTAGTATTTTTTGTTAAAAATCACCATAGATTTTACTATCTGAACCTTACAATGAGGAGCAAAATGCATGTTTTAATAATATTTACTAATTTCAATAGTAACTCGTAGCTGCTGTCGAATTATAAATTTAATTGGAGAAAATAAGTAAATTTGTTGGAATAATAACTGCAGAAGATAATAACAGTATTTACAAACAACTATAGTAAAATGATAAAAATAGAGTATAACTTATTATTTAAATATTAAAATATCGAAATTTTAGCATTTTCCCCTTATTTTCTACCTATTTTAGTAATTTTTCTAACATAAAGTTTCTCAGTGTATAAACCAGAACAGGAATTAACTCTCTAGAAATGTGTCGCTTGTTGGGAAGTGAAAGTTTTTTTTTAACAATTTTTTTGCTCGAAAGATGAATTTTCAACTTTTAAGAATCGTGGAAACTTTTAAGGAAAATGTTTTTCTTATTTTTTTAGGTGAAGGGGGGGAGTATTGGGCCACAGCTAGATTTGAAGATAGATTTTAGGATTTCAAAGATTCATATTTTTTAAAAGATTTCAAGAGATTTAAATAGGTTTCGACGGATTTCAAAAGATTTTGTTTGCTATTTTGCAGAGATTTCAAACAATTTCAACTTCAAAAAGGTTTCGCGAGATTCTAAGAGATTTCAAGAAGTTTTGAAAAGAATTCCATGATTTTCGAAAGATTACAAGAGGAGATTTCAGTCCAAGTGATACATCAGATTTACCGAGTGGTTAAACCCTCGGAAAGTTAATTTAAATAATATTTAGATTCATTTCGATTATGATGCAGATTTGGTTCAGATTAGCCTCGGATTAGTTTGGAAAAATTTGACAAAATCTCTAAAATTCCTAGAAATTTCAATTTTTAATTATCGTGAAATTTTTAAAGGAAAATTATATTTTTCTTATTGTTTTATGGATGGGGGGAGGGGTTATTAAACCACATCTATTACAGTGATTTCAAACAATTTATATTTTTTTTAAATGGCCTCCAAGCAATTTCCAGAGATTTTAATGATGTTTAAATAATAAAAAAAAGATTTAAAATATTTTAAGCGATTTCCAGAAGGTTTGAAGTGATATCTAGAGATTTCAACCTATTAAAGAGGTTTCAAGGTTTCAAGAGGTTTAAAAAAATTCGAAAAATTTCAAGTGATTCCCAAAAATGTTTAAGATAATGCAAAATATTTCAAGAGATTACAAAATCGATAGAGGGAGGGACTCCTCGATCATTTCATAATAATTTTAGAAATTATTCTAAACTAATTCTAAAAATATGGGGAGGGGGCGTGACGTGTCCGTCACACCGAAGACAGGTTTGCGTGACATACGAAAGAAGGTCTAATTTATTTATTTTTTGAGAGGGGAAGAGTAAAAATTGACGAAATTTGTTTGACGTATAATACTGAAACTGAACGGCTTCTAAGGCAATATATAATGTCCCTATAAAAATAATATATTCTGTACTTTTATTTAGGATGAGTCCTCGAAATTCTTGAATAAAATATCTATTTTTCATTAAGTAAATGACAGGAATCCTCTCTTATTTATTTTCCGAATTGTGTATGCTGTATGTGTGTATGTATATAGTGACTAGCAAAGGCAGAATACGCACATCTGACTATAGAGTTAGAGTACAGCTCTGTAGTAGGTCCGAAGTTTCTTTTTGCGCCTGGTTCCGCGAGGTCGGACCGCCTCGAGTGTTTGCAGTCCACTCGAAACCCGTCCCGAACAAGTACGGGAGTTCGCCTGCTACGTGGGGAGGCGAGCCAGGAGCGGAGCTTAATTTGTCTAACGAGGAGCCCCCACCTGTCATGCGGATGGACAGGGAGACGAAAATATAAATGCCCCTTTACCCCCCTCCCCCAACCCTCTCCTCAGAATCACCTCTCTTTTTTACCACCCCCACAACTCGTCCCAAGACGAGTTTACTTATGCTTGCCTTCACATGTTGGCCATCCACGATATAGGTATGCAATATGTATACAAGAGATCTTCAATCCTTCTGGTGTATACACATCGTTTACACGGTGACGACCTGACGGAAGCGCTGACAATTCTTTTTTTTTTTTCGTTTTATTTGAGACACTCATATTGATGACGAGGCGATTTTCAGGATAAACGTCGGCAGTTACAACGATTATAGCGGTCATACAATTTTCCGATACCATTTTTATAGTACGATTACTCTCTAGTCTCAAAATAGGCTTCAGTTTCGGCGATTATCTCTAAATTAGTGCTGAATTTTTTTCAAATGGGGCCGTTTTCTCGTGATTTCATCCTTCAAACGCTCCAACAATGCTATGTAATAATCGCTATTGATGATCTAGCCCTTCTCGAGGTAATAGATGAATATTATATCATGCGCATCCCAGAATACTGATGCCACAACTGTTAATAATGTTTGTAATTGGAGAATGAGTGATGGAACACTTAAATACTTTTGTTAACTAAGATTTATTTAAACAATAATTATTATGAGAAGTGAAACATATGTCTTGCTCGAGAACTTATAGACTGTAACTAACTTTTAAAATTAAGATAGATCCCGATCTACTCTAGGACGCTTATTTGCAAAAGTGGAGAGGGATTTCGAAGTAGGCTCAAATTAATGTTCGGAGTATTTGGATCTGCCTTCCACTTGCTATACATTTGAGGAAAACTCCGCCCTTGGGTAGTACTAGTAATGAGAATACCCTTAGCCTTTATGGAGAGAAAGGTGTACAGGTAAATCGATAAATTTTCCTAAATTAGGATGACCATAAAGTATATGGCAAACTGAATTTAAACTTAATTTATATAGGATTGCTCCTTTCTAATACATTATGATAGAACCGAAATAACTTGAGGCCGATGGTAAGAAAAGGTAGTATGGAAATCGTAAAGAACCTAAGTCTGCTATTCTTTGCAACAAGGATGCAAATGTCTTTCGCTTAATGGTCCAATCTAAAGTATAATTTACAGATTCTCTCAATTGAACTGAGCCTTCGTTCTATGATCCTTACAGCTAGAAAGTTTATTCCTTTATTGTGAGCTATATGTAAAAATATTTAAGTTTTGCTCGGAACAACAACCTTGTTAGCCGACTGTTGCGTCTTTCCACGCTTTGGATTCGGTTCATCGCGAGCAGTCCAATCGGTTGACTGTCGATTGGACTCTGGAGTGTATTTATGGAGTCATGTTTCGTCCATTGTCACATATCGTCTGAAAAATTCGTCTTTACCATATTACGGTTGAATATCGCTAAACATTGCTCCGAATCATCAACACGTTGTTGCTTTTGATCGATTGTGAGCTCGCTTTCGCATGTCCAAATATTCATGCACCATCTGTCCAACACGTTCCTTTGGTATCTTTAGAGTCTCAGCTATCTCGATCAACTTCACTTTACAATCATTCAAAATCATTTTGTGGACTTTTTTTATGTTTTCGCCTGATTTCCCTGGTGCAAACGCTTGAAAAGTATTTTTTTCACTCAAAAGCAATGCTTCACTAACACACGAAATTCTTTTTTATCCATTTTACTAACTAAAAATTATATGGATTTAATTTCAGTAACGCCTTCAACGTGTCAGCCTACGAATTTTTCAGCCGATCTGTTAAGATTAATTTCATTATGACGAGGAAATCGAATGAGAAATCCCTTAATAGAGTCCCTGGCAAAAGAGTGTAGGTTTGTATAAGCAAGAGGCGAGGACGATGAAAAGGATAACATGAATGGGTGCTTTGAAAAGCAATACCTGAGAATTCTTAGGTGTAGCTCCGGTAGCTCTATAGTCCAAACACACCACGTGTGGACTCTGGAGGCTCTTGAAAGTAAAAGAGCTGATACGAGTGTGTGTGCAAGAGAGAAAATGAGAGAGGAAAAGAGAGACGAAGATATACTTATAAAAAGAGAGGCAAGCGGAGGCAGAAGAGGCGTAAAAAGGATAAAAGCAAGAGTAAGGATTGCAACCAGTGGAGAGTAACGTGTCCTTTTAATCCCTGGGACGTCTAATGGATGGATAATGATGTGTAATGGACAACAAGAGTAATTCCTGTGGGAAATGCTTTTTCCTCGATGGGTAATAACCTGAATAAATCGCACCGTGCTATTTTCCGCCTTTTTCGTTTAATAGTTTCACAGCTGGAGAAAAAGCGAAGTGGACAGTTTCACATTCTTCGGAAAGGATCATCTTCTCTAGGCAGAAAATAAAATTTAAACTCTTCAGTTCGAAGTTTCAATCCCAAGGAATCTGAAGCTGATTCAGAACAACTTTTTTATCCGAATTAATCTGAATTCAATGCGAATGAATCTGAAATTCATTCCAACTAACTTTTTTATACGAATCAATCCGTTCAATCTGAGGCTAATCCAAATTTTTAAACTGAACGAATTCGAGGTTTATCAGAACCCACTTTTCAATTCAAAATTTCAATCCGATTGAATCCAAGGCTAATTCAAACTCGATTGGGATTCAATTCTATTATATATGTAATAAAATAAAAACTACAAATGTATGGTATATATATACATGTGTACTTTTTATTTTATTACATATAGAATAGAATATTATATATACAGAATATATATAAGTAGAGAGTAAGAGGCGTGGGTCCGGTGTTTGCGCACACATCATATTTACGAGTTACGATGAGGGTGGGCAAATCGAGGGTGCACCAGCAGTCACTACAGGGTTTGAATCCCCCCTAAAGTCCCGGTAGTCAGTCAGTCACTCAGTCAATCGTTTCTCCGGCGAGCTACAAAACAGTCGTCACTCGTCGTCGAACCTCCCTCGTTCCAGAAGAAAAAAAAAGGATCCAATGGGGTGGGTTTATCAAGTGGGAGGAAGGGGTGGATTAGGAAAGTAGAATTAAAACGCACGCGACTTGGTCCGGATCACGACTCACGGCTCACAAACTCCACGAGAGAGTCTTCATTGTTTCACCGCCCTTGGGGATATCGTAATCACCCTCGAATTGTTTTTCCGCTTGTGCACCCGTGACCCTGTATGTATATTTTGTCTAGGTATCAGAAAAAAAGGGTTCACGCGACCCCGATCCCTCCCACTTGACCACTCCAGTATTTGAACTAAGATTGCGAAATTAAAAGGCAATTTATTTTATCTGGTGTCTAATAAAAAGTTGATTTTAAATGCATTCAAAGACTGTTCAAGTTTATCAAGTTTAGGTTTTTCAGATCGTAAATTCAGAATTGGATTTAAAAGAGAACATTTTTTAATTCAATTTTCTTTTTCGTTTAGCAACTTTTTTATATTGTGTATTTTTACATATTACTCTTATGTCGACGATTATTTTTAAACGTGATGGAACGTTATTTCCAGCTTTTGGTAAAACTCAACTCCTCATTTCGATAGTCTACCCCTGAAATACAGTATCATTTTCTATCGTGGACACTTTCCCTTCGAAACTTATAGTGCCATATCTGCTTTTGGCATTTACGCCAGCAGTAAATCAATCACACGCCGCACTGACCCCTCGTTACGTATTGTTTTTATGAGTCTACGAGCTCTTATGCACCAATATGCACGTTATACTATATTTCGACTTCGATAAATAAAAATTGTATTCACACCACCAAAATGCAACAATTCAAACTTACCTCGATGTTGTTGATGTAAACTCTGCGGAGGCGGAACATGTCCATAAATGCCTGGCGGTCTGTTGTTATTTGTGTGATGTCTGTAAAAAAAAAGAGAAATTAAAAATTTGTTATAAATTTCGAATTGGATATATAATTCAAATTAATATCCTCCATACAACAGCTAAATGTCTTAAATTATTGTTACATAAAAAAGGAAAAAAGAATTTACCCCAACATTCGATGTCCAGCCGCTCCCAAAGATGCGATTTGATTTGAAGGAGTGAAACCAATCTGTGGTCGCCACTGGTTTCCACTATTTCGATTCATCTGCTCAAAATCTTGAGGCTTCAAAACTTTGGGAGGTTCTACAGCCCCTTTCAATTTTTTAGCTGGGAAAATGTAGTTGTCGCTGTACTTCGGATCCCGGAATCTCACACTGGAAAATGAAGAAGTTGATAAAATCATAATGAATAATTATAAAGTCATTGCATTAATAATGATTTAATAATAAAGAAATACAAAAATAACAAAACCAAACGAATTTCTATTCCTTAAATGCTGTTATTCGTAATTAAAACTTAAAAAAACCCTAAAATTTGATCTAACTTTAACTCAATTTTGACTTTAAATATT
Source organism: Synergus laeviventris (assembly GCA_032275145.1). Classification (NCBI taxonomy): domain Eukaryota; kingdom Metazoa; phylum Arthropoda; class Insecta; order Hymenoptera; family Cynipidae; genus Synergus; species Synergus laeviventris. The sequence goes on along the minus strand of JAUESI010000028.1, from coordinate 3,001,737 downwards.
GTGACAAAATAATTTACTTAAAAAAAAACTGTTTCTAATTACCAAAATACTTGATTGCATCGAACAGGTGTTCCAAGATTCGTCGGCGATGGAAGTGTGCCTCCTTCAGCAACACAATCATCAGCCAATAATACGGTTCCTCGCATTCCATCGATCGAAATTTCAACTTCCTCGTTGCTTTTCATATTATTTGTATAAAGACCTTTTATGAAATCGTAGTTCGAGTTTCCAGGTGCCACGTAAAGTCTGTCATCGCCTTTCACGTTACGTCTTTCTAAAAATAGTATAAGGAGTTTCATTTTAATTTCATTATCTAGAGATCCGAGAGAATTAAATAATGTAATATAAATAGAAATTACTCTCTGCTTCCGTGAGGCAGTCATAATAAGATTCGAGGGCTTTGAATAATCGTTTCTCCTCTACGAAAGGAAGCAAAGCGACTCCTTGCCAGGCGAATTTCTTCCCGTTGAGGTCGATTTTGAAGTCCTCTGGATAGAAATCAATAATTGGAGATCTCTGAAAATCATTTAAAATGAAAAATCGTTAATTTATAGAATCCAGAGAGTATAATGTAGAAGTAGTTCAATTTAACACTTACGGGTTCGCTCATCAATTTCGCCCAAGGTTTTGGAACATGACCGCTACTCGCTGCTGGAAATACGCCCATCAATTGCTCAAGAGGACGGAACTGAAATAAAGTAAATCAGTTTATTTTAGTGAAATAATAGGAATAATTGTCTGTTTAATTAAAAGTACTCTAATCTGTGTGGATACCCGAATTTCAAAACTATCAATAATTTGTTTGGGAAATACTTACAGGAATGGTATCCTTTTCGAATTCAGTTGAAAGGCCGCCAATGTTGATAAAATCGCTAGCGAATGGGGCGTAATGATAAGGGAAATACCATTTCCAGGAGGCACATCCTTGGTAATAATACCGCAAAACCCAACAGAGTCCGCGAACGTATTGCAAAGCAACGTTATTTCTAAAAGAAAATGTTTTTAAAAAAAAATTATATTAGAGACAAATTAGTGGCGATTACTTATGAAAATTGAAAAAAAAAAAACGATATTTAAGTATGAATTTATCTGAAAAGTAGAAAATATCCCAACCTGAAGGCAAAATTGTCGGCAGATACATCGAACTTGGATTCGTAATATCGCTCTTTGAATCCATCTTCCCATAATCTAACCTCGTCGTGAGCTTGATCGTCAACTTCTTCCTCCATTTCGTCAGCTTTACGTTTCTCGGCCCGTTTCTGGCCCTCAGAACCCTAAGAAAAAAAATAAAGAAAGGAAAATTAAATAAGGTTCAATTCTATTATCAACGACGATAAATTTTCAAGATTCAGATCACAGAATATAATTTCGAATAAAGTGGAAAATAAGTAAGTTAATCATAATTATAATGTATAAAAAATACCTCAGGAACAATCATCGACTGAAGAGCCGCATTCGTATTATAATTTCTGCCTTGTGTTCGCATCAAAAACGCTTCCTGCCTAGGATTTTGAATCGGATTTACTGCTTGTCCAAGAGGCTGTAAAGTTACAAAACAAAGCATTAATTTCATTAATAAAATAACAAAGTAATACAATCATGAATTGAAAATTTCTTCTAGTTATCAAAATTCAAAATATTATAAAAAGACCTACAGTGGGTGCAAACTGTCCAGTGGGAACCCAATTCGGTTTAAAATTACTGATCGATTCCATCCTCCTTTTCTTGTTTTTCTCTCGCTGCTTGAATGCCAATTCATTCTGTTGCCGCTTCTTGAAAATCTCGTCCTCCATATTCCCCAGATCAGACATTATCAGCTGAACTCGGTCCAAATTTACGTCACCACTGTCCGTCAAAAATCCCTGGAAATGATAAAAATGTATTTAAAAACGAGGAACTAAATTTCATTTTTTAAAAAGTAAATATTGTTTTTAAATGTAGGTAGCTCCTTTTCTTTTAAATTTTATCTTAAAAACTTACCCCCGTTTTATATACAGTCTTCTTATATAAATTAACGAGTCTGTCAATCGCGCCCTCTCGAATTTCCAAGGACGGTAAATGCGGTAGGAAATCGTTTCCTACAAAGAAACACATGAACACCCAATCGTCAATTGCCCTTTCAAACTCATATTTGAACGGCAAATTGGGCATTTCAAGTTCCCGTTCTAAATATTCACGAAGGACGTTCAATCGGACGAAAATGAATTGACATTCGGATCCGAAGGTGTTCTCTTCACCCGGAGCGTTAGCCTCTGATCCTGTGCAATCCTTCATTTCGTGACCTAGTTGTCCACAAATGTCACAAGGTCTCGGTTTATTGGGTTTAAATTCTTCTCGGATGATTGTGAAGTTTGGTTCGTGGGTTGCGAGTCCCAACATTATTAGATCTGCATCCGCTCCGCAAAGAACATGTTGAGTGTTAGGGTCATGATCTGGTTGAGCTGGAAATAAAAATATAATAAACTAATTCAGGAACTTCTAATCGAGTTTTCAAAATTGTAAGGTTTCCATTTTCAAATTGTCTTTACCCCTTTGCCGACGAATATAGTCCATAATTTTATGTTCTCCTTCTCCAGGGACGTTAGCGTCGCTTAAAATGACTTTAATTCCCTTCCACCCTGGATCGTTATTTAATCGATCGTGAACATAATAATGCAAGCAGGCCGATAACCTCGCCATGAATGGTGTACCCTGAAATTTTTATAATAAATATTAATTATACGTTTGAACTATCGTGAGATTTAGTTTCAGATCAAATATATTACCGGCGTGATACAGTTGCTATCGAAATGTTCTCCTTTCGGTTTTTCTGGTGGAAGATAGGCGCCTTTCGATACTAAATCCGTTCGAATTCTATCAATTTCTAGAATTTTTTCGGAAGTTTCCTTCGAGGCTCGAAATCTGCGAGACCTCTGTTGATTCATTTTCGCTCTCGGTGCCTGTGAAAAATTTAGTTTAATTTTTAAAACGGCACTACTGTAAATTAAACATTCAATTTATATTCAAAGTTTTAGCAGAAAATTTTAGTTATTTTTTCTATTTTTAAGTACTTACAACTCCGTCTATGGCCATGTAAAGTACTTTTCGGGGTCTCACGATGCGAAATAATCGATCGATGCACTCAAAAATAGCTTCCATCATCTCATCTTCATTTTTTGGGGCCGGTCTAGAAAATTGTAAAATCATTATAAAAGCAAATAAATCATTTTAATACTGAAATATTTTCTTGTATTTTGCGCCCTTCTTACTTGTCTTCAGGATGTGTGCAAGGATGAATTATACCATTCATATCCAGGTATAAATTATCAAATTCAACCCCATTGGGATTCGGTTCGGCAGAATTTATGGGAACTTGAACGCCATCGACTGTTACAGCCTGCAATGAAAAAAATAATATGTAATCCAGTAATTAATACTTAAGCATTTTTTAAAATTTAAATATCCTCTATAACATCCGTTTTCGGCAACAATAATGCGGGCAGAAATATACCTTTTCAAACAAAAATTGTTTAAAAAGAATAAAAGTGAAACAATTCCAGATGACCAATAATTTATCGCAGTTATTGAATCAAGTGTTTTTGAATAATGCCCAAACTGTATTTCTATAGATATTGACACCCCGAAAAAGATAAAAGTTAGGAATTCTAACCTTAAATTCGGTAATTTGGAAAATTAATAATTCTAATAAAAAAAATTTACGTAAAAATCCAGGAAATCAAATAAAACATTCTTAAAGTCATTTTTAACGTTAAATTACAAGTAGAAAAGTGTTATTTATAGTAATATTGTATGTAAAATATAAATTTTAAAGACACACCTTCTGTTCAATGCACTCGACAATAACGGAAGGATATTTTCGACTTAGCCATCGAAAGAATGCGGGTACACCCATGTTTATTGGAAAACAGGATTTACTACACTTGCACTAAAAATATTCACTGCAATTTTTATAATTAAAGTATTTTTACTCCGTTTTTATTCATGCAGAACACAGTCGAGTCAGCGTTGTATCAACTGATATCAACTATCAAGTATCAACACTCAACACTCAACACTCAACAGGCCGGCCTGAACTGGCCTGAACTGAATCCCGGAATGGCCGGCTCCGGTGGTAAGGGTAGAATATTATTACAATTAGATGCCCATCGGTAAAACAGGATTATTTTTCAAGTCGGGATCAGAGAGCTTGTAAATTTTTAAAAACATAACTAACAAAATATTTTATTAAAATAAATATTAAAATCTATTGTCATAACAGGATATGAGGTCCTAATATCTTTGACAGACTGTCTTTGGTCTTTGATATCAAAAATATGTAAGATCAGCTAAGAAAACCCGCTCTCAAGCGATTGCAGCGCCACTGCATGGGTCGATCATTTACCAAGAAATTATACTTTTTACCGACCGAAATCGATATACATTTTGGCGTGAATTTCAAATCGCACGATTTTTATTAAAATTTTTTTTCTTATTCAAGGAAGTAAAGGTATAAACGACGTAATGCTTTCCTGAAAAATCAGATAGGATATCAGTTTTTTAAAATCCACGTATTTTTATAATCTTTTTAGCTTTTATCGATTTATATAATCTTATCAAGTGAACTTTTCTCAAAAACTTGAGAGGTTAGGTTTGTAGATATGGTAGATATCCACAAGAAAACAAGGAGTCCCGACAATTATATATATATATATATATATCTTTGTTCGCTTTGTCCCGACTCCCGAGTCCCGACCCAACAAGCGTTTTCGATCCATTTCGACCGAGAAAATAGCCAGTGATAGCCAGAAAGAAGTGTACCCTTGAGCCCCTTGAGTGATATCACATGGATATCACGTTAACAACATAGAAACGAACAACAATTATTCGAGAAAGGCAGCTCCGCTCATAAAATCTAAGGAATTTTGTAGACGTGGTGGGAGAAAGAAGGGACTTCAAGAAAACGAGTTTCTGGATCAGAAAAAAATCTGGTCATTATCGTTTATCTCTATCTAAAATAGGAGGACCGAAGACGGTAAGTTAAGTCCATATGTTGTTTTTCCCTCGCCTTTATTAACAATACTTATTACTTTTACTTATATTAATTATAAATTTACAAATAGTAAATAAAGGGAAAACCCCAAAGCATGGGAAAAGTGTCTGCTCGCGAACTGTCAAATCTGCCTCGTGCGCGCGTAGAGGGAAGGAGGGAAGGTGGTCGTTTCAAAACAAACAGGTTTTTTAGACCTAGCCTAATTGACTGATAATTTTTGTTGTGTCCTTTTTTTTTCTTACGAAAAAGGGAATGACGTGTCATTTTCGGAGTCGAAGCGTGTCTTTTATAGTCTTATGAAGCCAGAAGGTATACAGTGTTGTGTACGTGATATATTTATTTTAAATTACAATAAGTTCTTTTTTTTTAAATTGGGAAACGTTTTCATTCAGACTTTTTAAATGTTGTTATATATTTTGAATGGGAGAACAGGTCGCAATACTTTATATATGAAATATATTAAATATTTACTATAATTTGCTTAAATACTATTATACTTAAATACTATAATACTTAAATAATATTTAAATAATTTGCTTATATTTTATTTTAAAAAATGTCTGTATTTTATTAATAAAGAATTGGCAATTTTTTAATTCTATCAATGCTAAAAATTAAAACAAAAGGTCAGTCTTTGGTATGAAATTTAAATGTCAAGGTTTCAGAGTTTCAAATGTATATTTTTTAGTTTGCATACTATTTTTATCTAGATTTTAGATTAAATTTTATTACTTTCAAAATTATTATTTTTATCTTGAAAGTTGAAAACCTCATAAAATTAAAACCAATTTTTTTCTTTAATAATTTTAGTTGGAACAAAGTGATTCGTATTCCGAAGAAATGGATATGTTCAGTGCAATTTTATTGGAACGATTCACCACTTTTCCGCAGGATCCAAATTTAATCTTGAGACCTCTAAATACCAACGATTATGACAAAGGTAAGATTTTAATACGTTTAATCGATGAAATTAATTAAAGAACTCTAAAATTAATTAAAACTAAAACTTCAAATAAAAATCCCAAAGTATTGAAATGTTCAAGATCTAAAAATTGATTTCGTTCAACAGGTTTCACTCAACTTTTAAACCAACTCACAGAAGTTGGCACAATAGGAAAAGATCAGTTCCGAAGTAAGTGAAAATAAATCCTTCATTTAATAAAATGAAAGATGAGGGGAATAAAAATATTGAAAAGAATTATAAAATTATGAACTTACATTCGCAGATAGATTCGCAAAAATGAAGAACGCCGGTGGTTATTACGTGACCGTAATAGAAGATCGGAAAACTGGGAAAGTGATAGGAAGTGGGACTTTGGTAGTGGAGCAAAAATTCATTCACAACTGCGCCTTGGTAAGTTTCATTCTCATCTTTCAATCGATTCAAGCTTAGCATTCAAAGTTCTGACATTCTCATTTGTTCAACTAAATTTCAGCGGGGCAGATTGGAAGATGTCGTTGTAAGCACAAACTATCGAGGACAGCAACTTGGGAAAATCATTGTGATGGCTGTCATTTATCTCTCTCGGCAGCTGAAATGTTACAAATTATCACTCGATTGCAAAGACAAGTTGATTCCATTCTATGAGAGTTTAGGTTTCAAACTGGAACCAGGAAACGCGAATCAAATGAACGCTCGATTTCCCGAAAATCCAGATCAGTCGCATTTATAATAGTATTAAAGTTATTTTTCAAATCAGTTTTAATTTAATAGGTAGGTCTCCAAATTTAGAAGGCTACCAAATTTATCAAGTATAAAAATTGAAAACGGAAATAAAAAGAATTTTAAGAATAAAATAAAGTAAAATAAATAATTATAATTAGAAAAAATTGTAGACTTAGTTCCACGAAATGTATATTTTTAAGAATATAATGTAAAAAGGATTTTACAAAACTGATTGAAATTATTACTCATTTATCATTACATCGCAAAGATCAGATAAAATTCTCGGAAGAGATAAAAGAACGGGAAGCACATTTCCTCGTCAATAAACGCGATATAATATAAAGAGACTATACAGAAAATAATTTTTTGCTAATCAATTATTTAAGTATTTACTTATTCAATGATGGAGTCATTGCACAATTTAATTAATAACGACTAAATTAATCGTTAAATTATTGTACTATGTACTGCTAAATAAAATTAGTTACTTACGTAGTCAATTCTTATTGAAGGATTCAATTATTTAGCTTCTTAATTATTTAATGAATGGCATGTCATTACTTAAATTAGACTTTTCTGGAGAGACAGGTTGCTTTTCAGCCTCTCTGCTCTTTTCGCTTCCATTTCTCGTTGGCGGGCCAGTTTCCGCTCTTCGCGTTTCTTTTTTGCCTCTTCTAATTTGTTAGTTGGTCCAACAATAACTAAAGATGAAAAATATTAATGATTATTAGCAGAAAGATAATAAATTACGAGAAAGGAATTTCGGAAACTCACCTGGCTCAAGTGGTGGAAATTCTTCGAGAGGTTGAAATTCTCCATCTTCCCAACCAATTTCAAGAGATTCTTTTGTATTCTGAATTCCCTCAGCGGCTTCTTCCTCCTGAAAGTAAATTTTTGAATGTTGAGATATTTATGAGACATATATTTTAAAGTTAACTTAAATTCAAAATGAAAAAGTTAAAACTCGTCCAAACTAAACACAAACAAAAAAGAAAAGATACTAACTGGTTTTTCTTCAAGGCTAATCCAGGGCTCGTGAGCTTTCGGAGAATGAGACGAAGGCGAAGTATTACTTATGATGGTAGAAGCTCCCATCGAAGGTTGCTGTTCCAAATCTCCCCAATCTCCAGTTTCCCAGGAATCCCAATCGTTTTCCGCTGTTGTATTCGGAATGATCTGGGGGTCATGTTCGTGGTCATGATCCAAGGAAGTCATACTTGTCGCGCTACTCGTCGTCGCTGTTGTGCTCGCACTACTCTGTGAACTACTCGCTTGTTCTAAAACAGAAAAGTACCTGAAAGATTAGAGTGAAATAAAAAAATCGTGATCCCAGATAAAATACCAAATTTTCCATAGAGTAAACTAAAACGAATCTAATAAATATTTTTACGGAAAACTATATTTTATACAGAGGTTGTTGTTCTAAATATTAAGATTCTACCTAAAGAAGCAGGCTTGTTCAGTAAAATCCTGGCATTGGAAGATTTGGGAGTATCTGATTGACTACGATAGAATTTTGCTGTCACGGCAGTGACGGCCCAGCCGGCCCAAGTCGCTGCTGCATTGCTGAGACTCGGAGTTGCAGTATTTACATCCGCCTCTGAAAATAAAAATTAAAGTACATTAAAACATACTGGGAAAAAAGAAAGAAATTGAAAAAAAGTAGAAAAATCCTCATCGACTCACCCATTGATTCACGAAGACTTGGATCAACAGAAACCCTTTCAAGCTTAGAAAGAAATCCTCTTATCGTTCGGAAGGCATTATCTCTCACTCCCTTATCCAAATCCGTTGTCAGAGGACACAAAGCCGGTAAAATTCGCTGTGCCACTTCCTGGAGTAAATAATATTGCTGCGTTGCTGTCAATGCCAAAATACTCGCACTTCTTGCTGGTGGAAATGGATCTCTAGTTCCTCTTATAAACGCTCCTATTAATACCTGCGATCAAATGAAAGTTTTTTAGATAAAATGTCAGAAAATAAGTGGTAAAATGAATATTAATAAAAAAATATAAAAGCACCTTTTGCCTAATTTGTGGATGTAAATGTTGTGCAATTTTCCCAAGACAAATCGTCGTATTTGTTCTGATTCCGCCTTGGTCATCTTTTGATTGTAGTTTCGCAAAATACCTCAAAACCTCTACATTCAGATTGTTATAATCTAACTTTGGTGCCAAGTGAACAATAGACTTCACAGTTTGCTCTCGTACTGTTGGATTCGTATCCAAAAACCCTCGGGCAACCTAAAAGAATATTTAAAAATATATTTAAAAAGCCTCTGCAATCAAAATGATATTACTATTTTTATTCAATTCTTGGACTTACCTGGGGAAAAATAGCGTCGTTTACAGTCGTAGATTGCAAGTGATTGACATATTGATTAAGTTGCCTCAAAAGATGAAGCCTCGTCGCTCTGTCGTTTGAAGCAAATAATTTTACTACGCAGGGAACGACTCGTTTCTGATATTCCGCGTCGGGTAGTTGACGTCCTAGTTGAAGTAGAGGAGGAAGAACGGCACTGCCAGCGTCTCCGTATTCGAAAGCTGCCATCAAAAGGGGCAAAATTTTGTACCTGCCAACTCCTTCCGGAAAAGAGTCGAGTTGCCCCGCAAGTAGAGAAAAAAATCGACCCTTCTCGCTCCTTTCCTTAACTTGGATTTCCTCCAGGAAGAGGAGAGCGTCCACCAGGTCATTTTTGAAAAATCCTCCGTTGCTTCTACAACGTGCGATTACATCCGCAGGGTTCGGCCTTTCCTCTGGGTTTAGTCCGGTCAATTCTTGGTATACTGTGAGCAATTGTTTTGGAATCTGATTCTTAGCTTCAAGATTCATCGGGGAGGAAAGTGGACCATTGAATGCCTCCCAGATTAGAGTTCCGAGACCCCACATGTCGATGGAACTACATTTAAAAAATATAAATATTTTTAAAACAACAAGTAAAAGAAATTTAGTTTTGAAGTAAAAGAAATATAAGTCATTAAAGATTTAATATGAACTAAAAAATAAATATTACCACTTGGAAGCGGATTTAGAACTTTCTTTGGCTTCGGGTGGACGGTAATTCTGAAGAGCAGGAGGCAACATCGTGTAAAGAGAATCGACTGCACTCATGAATTCAACACCACCCAGTTTCCATTCTCCACTTTCTTGATTCACAAAAACTGACCACATGTTGACGTTATTGTGTCTCAAATTTCCATCGTTGTTTAAAAAACTCAGCGCTCTCTGTTAAAGAATGAATTAACAATAAATTATTTTCCAAATTAGAATCATGTTATTGTTGATATTATTACGTTTAGACTCGGCCAAGGTTTATTAAGATTAAATTTTTTAATAATATAAAGAAATCATTTTCCAATTTACTTACAGTTATCTGGAATATTCCCCAGGAAAAATAAAGTTCCCTTTTCGATCCTTCGCCAATTTCAGATATTCTGGAAAGTCGATTTTGTAAGGGCTCGACCCGTTCTGTAGCGAGATAAACCATCTTTTCTGTCTGAAAATTCAAGAAATTTATGTTTATTATAAAAATAAAATATTAATACTTTGAAAAATATCGATTGTTCTAGAAATAATAAGATTTTACCTCTAAACTGTCAAGATATCCAAGTATACTCGGGTGTCGAAGGGTTTTTAATCTCTTCACCGCTGCTCGAGCAATTTCGAGCTGATATTCGCCTCCATTTTTCACGTCGAAGACGAATACAGAAACTTCTGAATCAGTGGAACCCTGAAGAAAGATATAACATTAATTAGTATAGTCGTTTTTTCATTTTTTAGTCTGAAAAAAATACAACAATAAAATTCGCATTAATAGAATATACAAATTATCACCATATTTTTCTATTTTTATCCATATGCTCCAATGAAAAAATCGTCAACAAAAATCGCAGCTGAACCGAAATGTCAAAAACACACTTGGTACCAAAAAAAAAAGATACAAATGAAAGTAAAAATAACTTAACTTGATAGAACTCCGAAATTTGAGAAGCTCCAAACAAAAAACTTCCAAAATCATAAACAGATTACAGAAAATTTTAGAAAAATTGATTTCCTAAAACGAATATAGCCTCAAAATTAGCTTCTCAGAATCGAATTTTTTAAGAGCTCCAAAACGCAGAAATCAAGTCAGAATTTGTCAAATTCGGTCAAAAATAAACGAATAATTTTCGAAAAGAGGTTTTTTACCTTTCTTCTAGCCCGATGAAGTGTCCAAATGCTTTTATTATCGAAATTAGCAACCGGTTCTCCAATTTCATAGGGGAAGTCTTTGGTGGGATCTCGTGAGAAAAACGACCACATTTTTGTTTTTTCAAATCCTTTCAACTCTCAATAAATTGATAAAAATTAATATTTTGTCACTTATCATAACCTGTCATAACTTGCTTTTTCTTTTGACACTTTGACAGACACGCATCGGCGATCATACGTCACTTTCCGAGTTATTCAACTTTGACACCTTGTTATTATTGCATGGCGGAAGTTCACCGCCTAATTTTCCTGACGTTCTGTCGGCCACGTGGTTATCAATCAGCAAAACGTCCTGGGAACACTAATTAATTATATTTTAAATTTGGAAATTTATAATAACAAAAGTAGAGGAAAAATTACTGTTCTGAGAATAACGATGAACGAAACGGTTCCCAATGTGGTGACCACTTACGCGTTTAAAGGTGGCAAAGAATATGTGCTAAAAATGAGGGTCACTGCACTTCGCGGAGGCTGTCAACGAAGCCTAGAACTTTCAGTGACGGATAAGTACACTGGGGAAGATTGGCATTCAGCTTATGACAATGCTTGTAAGGTTTTATTAGCTTCTTGTATTTCGAACAAAACGTCATCTATTTTTCTTTGACAGTTTTTCTATGAAATGAGAAACACTGACAAACGACTGTTAACCGCCTGGTGGTTGAATTTGGAGCTCTTTGACCCGCGGCGCGAAAATTTAAATCGTTTTGAATAGAATAATTTAAAACTAAAAACCTTAATATTTGTTTGATTATAAGTTCGAAGCTTTCGAAATTATATTTTTTATAATTCTCTTTAACACCGTATTTTATATTCATTATTTAAAAAATTTTAAAATAAAGAATCTACTTTTTTTCTCAGACATCGAAAATTTGACTCATAAAACCGGAAATTACAAACAATTCGATGTCTTCGTAGCGATGCTGCAATCCGGGTTATTAAAAGTAAATATAATTTTCATATCAGATTAAATTACTGATAAAAGAATAATTTGATTAAAAATATTAGTTTCTTAATTAAATTAAATTTTGCAGACTAGTGAATGTATCACTCTTGATCTTCTGACCTTTGAAGATTTAGAACTTTTGCGTTCTAGAAGGGCTGAAAATTCTTCTAATCCTGCGATAAATCACAAAGGCAGTAATCGACGGTATCTTATTTTGACTTATACAGTGGAATTCGATCGGTAAGCCAAACGAATATAAATTCACAGAAACAAAAATGTTCGGATTAAGTTTACTATAATTTCTTCATTGATACAATGAAGAAATTACATTTTAGACAAACTAATTGTAAACAAATTTGAGAGAGGGATAATTTAAATAGTCTTAGGTAAACTATTTTCTTTATTGTAAACAAATTTTATGATCTTAGATTTTTTTTAAATTCGGATTGTCCTTTAAACCTGCAGTATTAATTTTCAATTTTTTATATAAATATTTCAACCCAAGAGTGTAATTTAATTATCGGAAATCCGAGTCTCTCTAAACCGATCATTTCCCAATGTGACAACTCTTAAGAATCCATTATCCATTACCTTTGGAGTACTGCGGACCTCCAGATCCAGCAATTTTACAAGCAACTATCAGGAGACTTGAGGCCGAAATAGAAAGACTAAATTCCACAGGAATAAATAAAGAGCTACAAAAAAAAGTCGAGCAGTTGTCTATAGCGAATCGAAAACTCATCCAGGAAAATCAGAAAGTAGCCTCTGGTATTTTTTTTACAAACTATTTTGAACTTTCCCACAAATGAAAAATAAAATTTTAAACTGTAGTTAAAAATACAATTTCCCCAGGAAAAGGAACGCGATACTTGTTAAATGCAATAAAAGCCCTGGAAAAAAACGTCGCAGAAGAGCGAACGTCCTTCCGATACCAAATTAAAAAATTGCGAACCGAAAATGCATCTCTCACTCTTAAAGTTCGGCAATTAACTCAAACGGTTAATAGAAAACCAGGAGATGGAAGTCCGACTTTGAGAAGACGAGCAACTCCCCCACATTCTTCCCAAAGTTTACGGAACAGCAGACGAAGCAAAAGTCCCTCTCCATCCTTTTCTGGCCGAATAAAAACCTCTAGTTTATCTCGAGGTTCCTGAAAATTAATCCTTAAATCAATTGTTATATATAAGGTTAAAGAAGTCTTCTAAACTCAAATTTTTTCTAGGATCTTCAGTAGAGTCGAGAAAATCTTTCAGATCACAAGAATCTCCACGTCGAAATGTCAAAAAGGCGGGTCGATTTAAAACGAAAGGTATTAAATTTAAAAAAAATAATAATAATGGAATTAAATTTAATTATTTAATATCTAGAGATCGACTTACGAAATCTGGAAACAAGGATCCAAACGCTGCAGAAGATGCTTAGCGAGGGAATAAAATTGTACTGAAGACATTTTGATTTGTTATGTACATGAATTCACTTTTATTATAATATAATAATATTATACTTTAACATCACCGGTATGCAAGTGTAATAAAAGTACGAGTCTTGGTTGTATTTACAAGAGGGGCTTGAGGGAAGCAAGCATTTCGATATTCATATTCATTATTTAATAAAGAAAGAAAAAATAAATCATACAACAGTTGGATAAAATCTTTGAAATAGGGGATAAATAGTACTAAAAAATAATTTACTTTCTAGCTCTCTTTTTATGTATAAGCCAGAGCTATACAAAACTGAATCAGTAAGAAGCGCGGCTCTCTCTCTAAAAAAAAAAATTAGAATATAAAAACTTCCCTTTGGCCGATTTTTCTCGAGTGTTAGATATTTTTAGAAATATCCACGTGCCTCTTTATAAAAAAGGCATCATTCTATGTATAATAAATAGTTCTAATATCCAATCTATGGATTTAAGTTTCAGTATATCCATTGGAATTATTCAAAGGAATCTTTAAAATGGTGACTTTTGATTTTAAAAAAGTCGTCGAACTTATTAACTTAATTTGTCATCCTTTGATTCTTCCTTCTTATAATAAGCAATCGCTCGATGGATTATAGACTTCTTTTGGATTTCATTTTCCTTTTCGCTAAGGTCGCCTAAATTGCTGTTCAACTGAAATTCATTTTTGCCTGAAACTGGAACAGGGACTATTTTTTGGGGAAGTTTGACGTTACTGTTTTTCGCCATATGGGTAACAACGTTATTGAGATATTGGATCTCTGCTTCCTGGGTTTTTGTCTTCTCAAAGAGAGCTTGAATGTCGTCTGTGAATTTTTCTAACTGCATTTGGCGAATTTCTTCTTTTTTTGCTTCCTTGGCTGCTTGTCGATTGTACTCAAGAATTAGACAGCCACCAGCGACAGTGAAGATGACGATTTCGCCCATTAAATTCGCACCAAGCTCGATCGCCATCGCCTCATTCAGTTTTGCGACTTTTGTCGGCTTTCCCAAGTTCATCACATACATTTTCGCCTTCACCTCCGCCCAGTGGTAAACTAAATATTCAAAAAGTAATAAGAAATGTAATTTTTAATTTTCATGGTCTGAAAATTAAGAAATCTAATGTTTGTAAATATCTACAATATTTTTAAGTGATTTAGTTTTGTTTGAAAATAATATTTACGCACATTGAGCTGGCGGGATGATAAAATAAGTTCTGAAAAGGTGATGATTCTTGGCTTGAGTGACGAGCACTTTTGCCAAGGGTTTGCTGATTTGTTTGATAAAAAGAACACCCAATTTTAGGGCTGGAAAAACTCCCACGACCATTTTTTTCTGATTCTCTCTTTCTGCTGGGATGAGAATCAACAAATGCTTAATTCATGACCTGAAAAATAACAACAATTGTTGGAAATTAATTATAATTATTTATTTTTGACCGAATGAAGAAAAGGTAAAATTTTCTGAAGCTCTTATTCGTAATTTTAATATGTTATAAATTTTATAATTAAATCTTATGTATTTATTTATTTTATGTATAGATCAGAGTTATCTATATTAACTTTACAAATAGGAAATACAATTATTATTATAATAAAATCGGAACAATGTAAATTTAGTAAAATCAAGAATGAACTCTTATTAAAATACTATATCTTTATAAAATTTATTTAACAATTCTACATATTTCTTGTTGTAACAATTGGAATTCAAAGTAATTGTATCGATTGTTTAACTATTTATTGTACAAGTTTTTAAAATTCGCAGAAGGAATAAACTCGCTTCAATTCCCGGTTTTTATCAAAATTTCCGAGTTTCAATGAGTTGAATGTCAAGTCAAGCGATGAACATAACCTTTAAACTCTCGAATTAAAAATTGCCCAATTTTCCAAATGACGTTTGACATTCATAAAATAACCATTCCTTTTTTGAAAAATCTCGTAAAAATGTGAATCCTCTAAATTAAGGAAAAACAAAAAAGTTAGAATTATACCAATCAAAATTGAAATGACAAAGAGTATTAAAGAAAATGTTTAAATTCTAATAAAAAATTAGCTACTCTGAAAAACTAGTGCATAAATTAAAAACATTAAATCTAAAAAATAAATTTTGTTCTATATTATAATTCAATTCCTGACGAAAATCGTATGCTGACCATCAAATTATAACTATTTTTGTGCAAAGGTCGTTCAAAACACTTGCTCACGAAAATTCCTCAATTGGACAAAAATAGAAATCAAATTCACAGAATTATTTTTTAAAAAATTGCAAATATGATTTTAAGAAATAACTAGGTACAAACATTTACTATAAATCAATAAAAATATGTAGTTATCTACCTTAAAAAACGGCGAGGAATTTTATAACTGAACAACTTTATCCGCTATATCAGAAAAAATTGCCGCAGGTTTTGCAATAATTTTTGAGATGGGTAAATCAAGTGTCGAATTAAACCTTCACAATTGAGAATTTATAGTATTCCCATTCAAAATACTTTATTGGTGATGGTTTTAACTGGTTTTAATTTTGTGAAATTTTTTTATTCCACAGACACAAATTGCAGACGACCTATATGGCGACCATTACTGACCATTATCTGCCATTAC
>JAUESI010000028.1:2964326-2975525 GCA_032275145.1 Synergus laeviventris | reverse complement strand
AGTATTCAAACGAATTTAATTTTTAATTTAAAAGAGTTTAATCTAAATCCCAAAGAATGGAAAAACAGAGCTGACTAAAGGCGCTGAAAGTTTGAAACTTTAATAATTAAGGAACTGTAATTTCTTTTCTAATTAAATTTTTCTTCCAAATTTGAATGCATTTACACTAGAAATTTTTACAAATTAGAATTTTCTGTAGGTTTATTTGAAATTGAAATTTGGAACTCTTATAAATTCAAACCCCCTTTTTTTAAAGATCAATTCCAAATTTGTATTTTTTGAAAATTTTCAATTGTCTTGAAATTAAATTAGTCCTCTTTGAACATAAAGCGTACAATAAATAAAAGATTGATTCATATATTCATGAAAATATATTCGAGGAAAAAAGGTAATATCGCTGTTATGAAATGTCGAATAAAAGTTTCTACGTTACTACAATTTAAAAATATAACAGAGTTGCTGGAGAAGTGTATATGAATATTTCATGCAGGTCTGAAATGTTTTTTTTTTCTTTGTTCATGCTTGAGGTCTTCATTCAATTATATTCTATTCTATTTATACAAAAAAATCTATTTTAAATCTACAAAGTCATATATTTCTACTAAATTTGATAGTCAAAGCGAAAATTTTTTATTACTTTTTATAATCATGGTTTAAAATGTTTAAATCTTTAAATTTTGCAACCATATAAACTTTAAAGTTTAGTGTGCTCTACTGAAATATTAAACATTAAATCTTTAGAGTTTTAGGGCTTTAAACTTTTAAACTTGTCCAACACTAATTGCTTTTCATTTATTATTGAAGGATTCAATTTATCCTGTGAGGTATTTAAATAGAAACATTTTTTATTTATTTAATCTTCAAAATTACCTTTTTAAATATTTGCAATTTTCAATTAAATTATTTTTTTTACAAATTTTAGAAGTTTAACGATTTTTAAAATATTCATTCTAGAAAACCTGCAATTATTATTAATTATTATTGACTCTAAAAATTTTTTAAATTCAAGAAGTTGAAACGAAAATATTCCAAATATTAAATAATTAAAAATTTTTTAAATTAAAATCGAAATATCTCAAAAGTAAATATTAATTCGGAATTTAAAAAAACGTTGGTAAAAATTCACAGTCTGCCTTCAGCCCCATTTTCGCCACGATCACTCTTCTTGAGATCGTTTTACGTGAGAAAAAGTAAATTTGAGTTCTATTGACTGAAGTAAAGATGAGAGAATGAGGGTTGAGTGTTGAAGTGAGCTTGGCCCGTTTGCATGGAAATTTTTGAGCCATCAGCGTCCTAGTTTTCGAATGCGATGCTTTAGAGTTTAGCTGAAGCTTTATTTCTGGTCCCAAAAGCATTCATGAAAAAACTTTTCTCATTTCAGTGTGCAACGAGAATTCTAGTCTCAGTGGTCGTTATCACACTGGTTTGTGGTCCGGAAGACGTTGGAGTTGCTGCCGGATGTCCACTCGTTCTGCTGAGGGCTGTGACACGTGTAGTAACTGGTCCACAAAGTCATCAAATTTGATGACCTCCGCTAACATCACAACAGATCGTGTTCAACAACAGAACAACGCCGAGGCGAACAATAACCCGGTCGTCCAATCGTCCCAAGCTCGTTCCAATATTGGTAAGTAATTCCTACGCAAATTTAGACTCTTCATTGAAAGCTCTAAATGGAGATATGTTTGGGAGAATGTGAAAAACCATAGAGCAAGCTCAATTATTGTATTGGAAAGCACGAAAAATTGGAAATGGAAAAAGTGGTGGCTGCAGAGATAATCGAAATAACGAGAATTGACCCTTCAAATTAAAGAGGCTTTTGTTTTAAAATTCAAGTAAATATCAAATAAAGTATTTATAAGAGAATTAAATACTTTTAATCTGAATTCGATGACGTAGAAACGAGTTAATATTTAATTTACATTAAAAATATTTTTTCCAAGAGCTTTTTTGGATAGTTCTAAACGTACTAAAAATATAGCGCTAGGTTTATTTAGGAACAGTTTGAAATTTCACTGATAGGAGTGTATTTTACAAAATTTTTAAAAAGAAAAAGTCGATTGAAAGGGCTTTGAAGCAGTTTTCATTTAGAATTTATTCATTTTTAATTTAAAAAATTTCTGTCTGATCTGAACAAAGAGCTAATTTCAAAAGATTTTACAAATATTTCAAGCGATTCTAAGAGATTTCAAAGGATTTTAAACGATTTAAAAATATTTCCAAAGAGATCAACGCCTCGAATCTGAAATGATGTATATTCACTTTTTTTATGATTTTTTTTTATTACTAATTAAAAATTGTTTAATTCTGAATGATTTAATTCGAGATTTTGTACATTTCAGGTTTAAAAGCTTTAAGATTTGAAAGTTTTTAAATATCAAAACCCCAGAATTTAAGTTAAAGGCAACCACAAAATCAAATGAAACTTTTTTTTATAACAGGAGCTTCATAAAGCTTCAACTTTAAGCTGAATTTATTCGGGAAAAAACGCTATTGTGACTCGGTTTACCATTATATTCCTCGTAAATTAAATAGAAACCAGTAGACGAACATGTGTACGAAAAATAAAAATTCATTGAATGCGGAGAGTGAAAATATCCCCCGTGGATTAAAATGAATAAATATCGACGAATTTGAAAATAAACAATGTCCACTTGACATTCAAATAAAAGTTTGACCGTTATTCTATAAAATGACTTAATAAATCATTTATCGCTCCTTCCAGAGTTCATCTCTGAAATTTGAGAGCTTCTTTAAAGCTATCTGAAGTCAAAGTTGATCCTGAAGTTTAAAAACTTTAGCTTCAAAACTTTTCCTGGAAATTTAACTTTCGCAAAGATAATTTGATTCAGGTCAACGAAATTATTATTATCATAATGTCCAAAAGAACCGAAAGTCTCTTGATAGTTTGCCAGTTTAGATTCTAATTTAAAATAAACAATCTCGGATGTTCTTCTTTAATTTTACTTCCATTACATTTTCCAAGAACTCAATTCTAGTTCCTGAGTTTAATATTCATGGGTGTAAAAATAAAAATTGTATGTCAAACATCTGGAGTGGAACATGTGATAAAAAATGTATTGAGGTATCGCGTAAATGTGCAAATAAAAATTTTAATTTGTTAAATGGTAATCGAATAATAAAAGTGAACTTGTTATAAGGGCATTTTTTAAATTTATAGAGACACCATTTTACGAATCTCATTAAAAATTCACATACAATTAATAGCGAACGTTTATAAAGCTTGAACTAGCATTTCAGTTAAAAAAGCTTCGTGAAAGGCTTTCTTCTTAATGTTGTGTTTTAATGTTTTTAATTATTTCAACGAATATAGAAAATAATAAATATACAAAAATTGTCAACCGTTCTCAATTTGCAAATTAAAAGGTTTATTAACTTGAAAGCTCCACTTTTTATCGCGAATATTCTCTAGTAGTTTTTTCCAATTTTTCAAGCACTTTGATAAATCGAACTCGGCAGGTTGTTCCTGTCAAGCTTTTAATTACTAAAGCTATAAAATTACAATGCTTTTAATCGAAGAGCTTTTAATTAGTGAATTTCATGATCGTGAGAGCTGAAAATCATTTTTCAACACCAAAGTTTTAAATTCCTCATACTGAAAATTGTATTCTGGTAACCATCTACAAAAATATTAAATTTCAAAAAACTATTTTATTTTAAATAGTTAGATTGGTTAGTCCTATCGAATAATTTGTTTAATAAGTTTTTTTTATCTTCTATTTTACAATGGAAAATTCTCTCGAATTTATTAGATCGTCCCTTATTTTCATAAATTCCCTGAGGATCTAGACAATAAATATAAATTAAAAACAAAACAAAAAAACACAAGTAAATACTGTAGCGGCAGAATTTATAATTAGAAAAACCATTTGCAGTAAAGTCGTCAAAGGGAAAATGAAGTGAGATTCCTATAAAGAGTAAAGGCAAAGTAAAGAGATATTTAGAGTCCCCTCGAGTTCAAACAACCTCTGCATGAAATTTTCTCTCGAGTTTTGTTTTTAATCAAGAAGAATTCTCTTTTTAGGATGACAGCAGAGAGGAGCGAGGAGTTTTCATATATGTTGAATTGTAGAACTGTGGAGTCGTAGAATGGTGAAATAGTGGAATATTCAGACGCGAGAGAACTCGTATTTTTCTCGCTCCAAGTCGAATGAAACTTCATTTAGATTTTGTCGTCCCTATTGAAATTTTTTTTTATCCTAAAGAACTACGTCGTTTCCTATCTTTGCATTAATTCGCATCGAGTGTGCTCGGACCATGTCAGAAACGAGAAAAGTTTTTTGAACTCATTTCAAAGCCGGGGACGCATTTACTGTCAAAGGAACGAACATTGAGTAATCTATTACCACCAAACGAGTTCTGTTTACAGGAAAGTTTCCAATCGATTAAAAAGTGCATCGATGGATGAATGAATGATGAATGAATGTGAGAAATGAGCTTTCGTATCTCGAAATTGAGAATTTAGAACTATCCTTCAATTCTGGAACGTGAAAATGCTTTTTAGGTTCTTACTTTGATTCTGATTGAGGAACTGTAATTTGAATAACAAAAATTAGTTTTCCAGATTTAAAAATATTATTTCAAATTGGATTTTTATTTGGATATTATTTGAACAATTTGACACCAAAAATACCGCACATCTTCTGAATAATAAAAACGGAAAGAAAATGTATTAAAACTTAGGTAATTACGCTTGTGGATTCTGAATGAAGTAAATTTGAAATTCAAGTGAAAACACTTGCTAAAATGAAATGTTCCAAGTCTCGTAAAGTCTCATTTACTTAAAATGAAAATGCAAATTGAGTTTATGCAGATCAATGGCACTTGGAGTTTTCCAGCAAAAGTGAAATAAAGCAAGTGACAAGCGCAAAGTAGTTTTACTCATCCAGAACGATACCATTCCAGATTTAACTCTCTAGGCATGACAATATATACCAATCCGAGCTTTAAATTTGAGCTTGACCGAAGTCTGAATTTAATCGAGCCAGTCGAGCGTCGAGTAGTGAAATTTAAGCTCGGCTTAGCAGCATTTAAGCTTGGATTGAAAAGCCTGTGCTTTAATGAACATTTTCGAGAAATAAATTCCTTTAATTAGTTCTCACTCGACATCACACACGAGATGCATTCTGTCTACTCGAATTAATCCGGAAATGAGTCGATCAAACGATAACTTTGGATCAGTTTAACTCTAAAGTCTATACCTTTACTTTTTTCTATCAAATCATTCACCAAATTCAAACGTTACTTTTGGTAGCAGAAATTTCTGCTACTCTGAAATTTGATTAAAGGACAGGAATCAGGGAACTCATGGATTACAGGAAATGTTTCTTTCCGATGAAGATCTGCCAGTTGTTAAAAATACGAGGGAGAGTGGCGTTTCCTTAATAAAAATTCCGGTGCGATTTCCTCGGATGGAAAAGGACACCTGTCACTGGAATAATCCGCAGTTAGTTCCTCTCTCTCTCTATCAATCGGAATTATAGTTAAGTTTTACTAATTAATAGTAGTTTCTTACTAATTCAAATGGTGCGCAGTCGTTCACTATAAATTAGTAAAAAGTTACTAATACATATGTTAAATAAATTTTGGTAATAGGTGTGACTTACATTTCATTTAATAGAAAGTGGAGAAATGACTAACTCAATAGTCAAATATAAGGCTACTAATTTACTTATGTTAGTCAAATTTTTACTAATTTAGATTGAGAGAGCTTATTTTCATGCTTAAAAACTGATGGATTTGTCATTTGTAATTTAAATTGTTTTGGTAACATTATGAAGACAGATATAGATAACATATTTGGATAAGATAATACAAAATAAACATTGATGTCTTCATATTGCTTATTTTATAAAGAATCCAAGACTTCAATTTGAATAATGATCATTAATCACAAAAAACTGATCCATTCCAAGGTGAAGATTACCGTTTACATTCAAATTTCATTTCCCGATTGCAAAATACACACGTAATTACACTTTAAGCAATAAACGCGGATTTAAACACGAATTACCATATTAGATACGTATTACATATACCTATCTCTTAATTAAAGATTAGATTTTGGTGTGAGTTGAGAGAGTGTAACCAGTAACCATCTCTAAATCCTCTCATATACAATATACAATCTTCTCTCTTCCTTTTTTATCTTCTGATCTCTCTCCTTTCTTTTCTCTATTAAACATATAATCACTCGTCAGCAATCATTACTCATCAAAATCTATTATTCTTTTTAAACTCTTTTTTTCCACCAAAATAAAAAAAAAGTAAAAAACGTTAGGAATTGCTGCCGAAACACGATAATCATTCAT
The DNA here is from genome assembly GCA_032275145.1 of Synergus laeviventris. Lineage (NCBI taxonomy): Eukaryota > Metazoa > Arthropoda > Insecta > Hymenoptera > Cynipidae > Synergus > Synergus laeviventris. The sequence continues at coordinate 2,969,193 of JAUESI010000028.1, read as the reverse complement.
GTTCCACTGCTCTCGCAATTAGTAGGAATTCGAAACACGTTACTCCTAAATATAGAGATAAATATATAGACATACGTAGACATGATAACAATTAACGTCATCAGAGATCGTTATATCTATTCATTATTTCTCACCTATTATCACTTTTTTCATCTATTTCGCCTATTTTGGGGGTTTGTCACTTTTTTACTTTTTTTTTCAATTGATAAAGTTGAATCGTGTAAAAAATAATTGAGATTGGAATTATAGGATAATCCGGGTCATTAGAATCCTCTAAAATCACTTGAAATTCTTGATATTCTTTCAAAGATTCATTAAAATTCTTAAAAGTTTTTTAAATTACTCTAATTCCCTTTACATTGTTTAAGATAATTAGAAATTTCTAAAAATCATATTAAATCTATTTAAATCCCCTCAAATTCTTTTAAATTATTTTAAATCTCTTGAAATTCCCTAAACTCCCATCAATTCCCTTGAAATTCTTGGATATAATTTTAAATTCCCTTTGATTTGTTGAAAGTTTTTTTTGATTTTTTAAGAATTCTTTTAGATTCTTTTGTATGCTTTTGAATTTTCCCTCAATCAATTTAAATTGTAGACTTAGATTGGAGGTCAAGGTTTTTATTTCATTTAACCATTTTTTAAAATTTTTTCAGGGATTCCAGAAGATATTGAGGAATTTTAACGTATTTTGTAGGAGATAAATGGATATTCAACAGCCATCTAAGACATTCAGTCTGAGTATCTGGATATTCAGTATAAATATCTCATATACTCAAATAAGTGACCATTGTTCAGCATTGGTCACCATTGGTAACTGACCAACAATCTAAGATATTCAAATAATGAGCTAATTAGGCTGAATATTTATATTTTTAGGATGAATATCTAGATATTTAGGATAAATATATTTGTAAATCAATTTTTTTATTGTCTAGATGTTAAGTTTGAGTATCTTCTGAAAATTCTAGTGTCTTTTCACTGAATGGAATCATGAAAAGAAGTCACTGAAAATCAGTGAACTTCCACTGATTCAATTTTATAAAGATTTTAAAAATAAATTTTGATGAGAATAGCTTATACTGTGACGACTGTAATCAACAAAGAATGCAATTAATTGCACCATATTAATCCCACTGCAGATGGCAATTGATGTGCTTCACTTTTGAGGACCATTGGGCATTTTCTTTGAAATTCTCGATGATTTTAAAACTCACAAACTACAGTTCTCAACGTAATAATGAGTTAGTGACGGGCGACTCGTTCCTCGTTCTTCCACCGCACCGCGAGGCCATGAAAGTCTCTAACAGTTAGGTCCTTAGTCAGTGAAAGCCTGCGTATCGCGCGCGACACACTTGTTCGTCTGTTTGGTCGGCAGCTAGTATGCATTTACTTCAGACCCTCGTTATTCGCAGACCAACATCAACGACAAAGTCCACCGAAAATCGAAACCCTGGTGCATGTATGTACGTCCTTTTTGACGTTTATAATATAAAGAGGCTCGAATTTTTCACTCGAATTTCCAAGAGAATGATGTCTCCTGATGAGCATCTTGTTTCCAAGACTAGGCGAGTCGAGTTGCCTAGTTCTAGTAAATGGCGCTCTGAGAAAGTCGAGGAAACTCTATAAATCTTTTCAGAGATCCGAACATTTCAACTTGTTACACTACATGAACCCACGAAATATTGCCAGTTCGATTGAGTGATTTTTCTTGCGACAAAAATGTCGTCTTTTCAGTTTTATGGGGTCATGTTTTGATGAGGTGTGGTTTTTTGTGATCTTTTCGTTTGACCTACTAACAAGTGGAAGGTGATTCGCAATGTGTTTAGATTCAATTGCAGAACGTTCCAACTGCAGTATTTTCATTGTATTGACATTATCATTTAAATGATAAGATCTTGTTAAACGAATGCCATGTGTGTTACATATTGATTATTGCACTTCTAAAAATTTTGAATCTTATCAAGTACACTTACTTGTACATTCATCACAGGTCATCTGCACCTATTCACCTTTCATCACCTATTTTTAATTTCTCCATCTATTTCACCTATTTTGGGAATCGGTCTTTGAATCATTAAAATATTTTTAAATCTTACGAAATCCCTTGGAATTCTTTAAATCTTGGAACTTTTCTGAATTCCTTTGAATTTCTTATATTTCTTAATTTTACTTTTATCACCTTGAGTTAGAGATGAAGATTTTCTTTTATGTTAGCCAAATTTGTTGGTTTCAACTTGTTGTCACCTATTTCTCATCTAATTTCACCAAAAAAAAAATCACATTCTCACCTTTTTAACAACAATAGACACTGTGATGACTGCATGTGGAGAGAATAAATTGTAATGCATTGTTTTCTACAATAATTCATGAATTTCTTATATTTATATTAACGTTTGCAGGAATTTCTATTGCATTTATTTTGAATTGATCAGGGTCTTCAATTGCATCATAATATGCATCAGTTCTTCAAAAATCCTTATTGAACACTTATTCATGTATAATTTGGTAGCTCTCGAAAGTACAGACTTCCGAATTTGCATCTCAACTTTAAAATTGGCAACGCGAATTGGAAATTAATGCATCCAGATCGCTTATAATAGACCCAGGAAAAAAGTAAAGGTTATCGAAAGTTTCTTGCACTCGACTACTTATTCAGATTCTCTCCTTGAACGAGATTTATTTTAATATTAAAATATCTCGCGCAAACTCTTTATCCATCTTCAGAATGAGGATTACGAACTTAAGTTCATAAAAAGTTTTACTAAAAGAAAAGCTATTTAAGAACTACGAAAGAATTCTTGTGCGGGTGTAGATTCTAAAGGAAAATAATGTGTTCGCGTGGGATATAAGAAGTGTTGAAATGTCAAACATCTTCACGATATTCGATTAGGAAACCTTTTCGATCATTGGGCAATTCTCGTTTCTCTGTAAGAGGGTTTAATTATTATTGATGAAAATTATGCTTCTGAACTTTTGTTCTGTAGTATTTAATTAATTATTTGATTTATAATCAGAGTTTGATCACCAAAATTGATCAACTTCTTGATTTATAATACACATTATATTTGAAATTTGACTTTTAAAGCAGCTTATTTAAAGTCTTTCATTTGAAGCAATTTAGTATTTTGCTTTGAAAATGATCTCTTTGCGCGTCGTGTAAACATGAAATTCTAAAGTCTGGCGATTATAACTTTACTTACTATTAGAATGTAAAGACAAATTCAAAAGATAGTCTCTATTCATGTTATAAACTCGAGACATTTTCCGTATAACTTTGCTTTTCCAATGGCACTACAATAAATGAACTTTAGAGTGCCACCAGCGTTTTATGATAGTACCAATGTTGTGAAGTTGACCATCCGCTGTGAAAAGCTCGGAAAAGCTTCTTTCAAAGGTTTTCACTTTATTTATACTTTTATCTATTTTCCGGGGTTAATTTCTACTCCAGTTTAAAGACAACTTCGTGTATTACATTTTAAACAACTGTTCTCTTTTTAAAAGTTCAGTGTATATTAATCGGATGTAAATCGTTTGAATTGTTTTCAAGACAATTGCTGTAGACAATTGATAAAATAAATACCGATTATTGAGATGATGAGTAGTAGAGAAAGAGAGAGAAAAACGATTAAAAATCGAGCCTTGAATCATACTGACTCTCGATTAAAATAATTCCACCGTAGAAAAATTGTAGAGTCCACCTTCGAGGAGCTGCAATCATGACAAGCACACATGCTCGATTATAATTTATCGATGAGATTTCCGAGCGATTGTCATACTTCATTGCCATGGCCCACTTACCTTACTCTTGACAACAATCACATAATCACACAATATAATCGACAGTTTTACTCATACCTTCTTGGAGGCGTTGTCTCTAATCAACACGTCAGCGAGTGATTAATAATAATTAAAAATTAAATTCTGATTTAATAATATTTCTAAAATGGATTGCAATCCTCTTCTTTTTGTTTTTAAACTACAATTGCTTCAACTTTCTATAACAGTACTCTCTCAATCTGAATTAGTTAAATTTTACTAATTAATAATAGTTTCTTATTAATTCAAATGGTGCGAAGCCGTTTACTATAAATTAGTAAAAAGTTTCTAATTCTATTGATTAGCAACAAGGACAAGCTGAATGAATTAGTAACACTATTCAATGAAATATCTTAAGGATTAAAATCATCTAAAGTTCGTTAAAATCTCTTAAAAATTTGTTAAAATTCCTAAAAATCTCACTCTCAAAAAAATTTCTAGTTAAGTTAACCAGAATTTTGGTTAAATATGCCTTCACTATTTTTTCTGGTTAATTTAACCAGCATTTTAGATGATTTAATTAACAAAATAAATAAAAATAACCAAACTTCTAGTTCCTTTAACTAGAAGAAAAAATTTTTAGATCACTTAAAATTTCGAAAAATCTTTTTTATGACATAAAACAAATGCTAAAATCTGTTAAATAAACTGTAAAAGCTAAATAATATAACAAAAATAAAAGCAGTTACTGTGAAAAATGAGCAATTACTAAGTAAAACTACTAAATATATTAGTAAGTTATTCTTACTAATTCACTTTGGTAATATGTGATTTACTATGGTATTTCATTAATTCATTTAGTATAGAGAATGAAGAAATGGCAAATTCAATAGTCAATTGAATGTACCTTTTTTTACTTACAATTAGTTAAATTCTTGCTAATTCAGATTGAGAGATAATAACTATGTAAATCAGACCAAAAGTTTGAATTAACTAACTAAAAGTTAGTTAGTTTTCAAATTGACGAACAAACTTATCTATTTAGGTTCCTGTTCTAAAATTCAAATACGAAAATTTTAAATGTACCTCGCTTTTCCACATAACTGAT
>JAUESI010000028.1:2947729-2960731 GCA_032275145.1 Synergus laeviventris | reverse complement strand
TCATTTTTTTCATTTTTTTAATTAAAAAAATAATATTTTCAATTTACTTTATCGACTCTAAATACTTTCGGATTAAAAGCTTATTACGGCGGTGAGTAATTATCGAGGAAATTCATTCATTGGTTTCATTCGGTTTTATATCTCTTGAAATGATTCAATCCTGATAAAGAAGTACGATATTTGTGTTAAATGGCCCAATTTTAGGGAAAAATTTGTATTGTTGTGCACATAAATTTGGCGAAAATAAATTAGCTTTTATGGATTTTTAATTATTTATTAGCGTTTCGTTATTTACAGAAGTTACTAACTTGACTGTCTTCCAGGAGAAACTGATGCTGCGAACGAAAATTGTGGTGGCGCTTTATCCATTTCGAGCCATCGAGGGCGGCGATTTGTCTCTCGTAAAGGTAACTACCACTAATTATGTCATTAATTAGACACTTGAGTACCTCTCAAAACATTTTGCACATCCGGGTGGATTCAGCCTTAAATCTCTTTTTAATTTGAACTGAAAGTGATGAATTGCCTTAAGCTATTCTCATTTTTTATCGCCTCGTTGGAGAGAAAGCTGGGGGCAGTCGCGATTTTTCATTTGACATTTTTTTTTAGGGGAAGGAGTATGAAGTTCTCGATGATTCTCAGGAGCATTGGTGGAAAGTCAAGGATGAAACTGGGTACGATTAATTTTTTTAAATGATTTATAAAGTTCCAAAAGCTTCCATAAAAGCTTTTAGAATATTTCAAAATCTAGGTAATATTCTAGAAAAGTCTAGAACATTTCAAGACCTTTATAGACTTTTAGACACAAATAATGGTCAGTCAAGTTTTAAGAATCTCAAAGAATATTCAATAAAATTTTCAATCATTTGAAAATATTCTATGGTAAAGTATTTCACGAGATTCAATATTCTTGAAGAACTTTCAAATATATTCTAAAAGACTCTAGAAAATTGAAGGATATTCTAGGGATATCAAAAATATTCCAGGTTTTTCATAGAATTTTGTAAATAGAATTTAGAAAAATATTTTAAAAAACGCCCTGAAGATTTTTGAAATAAATTACTCAATAAAATTCTAAAAAATTCTTCCAGTAGATTTAAAGCATTCTAGATCATTACAGATCCTTTAAAACATTTTAAAAAATCTTAAAGTACATAATAATCTTCTAGAGCTTTCCAGAATATTCTAAGAAGTTTAAATATTTTTAATTGCAGAATATACAGATACTAAAACATTTTAAAATATGTTCAAGTATATAAAACTGAAAGTTTTCTAAATTTAACTGAAACATTATACAAGGTTTTTTGAATTTCATTTATATTTTTACTACTCGAGAGCTAGTTTTTTACTGCAAAGGAAAATTTCTACAAGAAGTTGTTTTGAAGCGCCGGTGATGTTACTGTAATTTGCAGACTCTCTCACAGTAATTCCAAAGCGATATTAATCTTGAGAAACTAATTTCGTGGCAAATTACAAAACCAAGTTCCTTTGATGAAATAGAGTCCTGTGCAAAGCGGATTTGTCTCCTTTTTTTGTATTCAACCAAACTAATTTACTTTCTTAAAACAGTTATTGCATTCTCTCTAACCAGGAAAAGCTTAAAGCTCGTTTTCAGTATTTTGTTTTCCACAGATCCATTGGATATATACCAAGCAATTACGTGAAGGAAAAAGAACTACTTGGACTGCAGAAATATGAGTGAGTATAATAAGAATTCCTTGCTGAGGAATAAAGATAGGCAAAAGTTTCTTTCTCGTAAGAATTAAATATCTTAGCAAAACTGTATTGTGGTGTTTCTCGTCGTCCGAAATAGAGTTGCGAAAATTAGCGAGGATACCTATTTAAATAATGAAAAAGTGACAGAAAGGATAGGGAAGGAAAATGAGAAAATTAGCAATCTCATAATGCTAAGCCATGCGCGAAGATATAGGATTAGACGCTTTTTTTACATCATTGCACAATAAGTTAAACGATTTATTTCATCATGAATGTGTTCAACTTGACTATTTTCTTTAAAAGAAAAAATTAGGTCACTTATTTATTGGCACGGAAAATAAGTTCAAAAATATTTTTTTGGACCAGGAAAGATTCAACTAATAGTTATAAATTTGTTATTTTCTATCTCTTAAAGTTCGGGTTCATAATTTTTATTGAGAATACACTTTTTTCTTTCAACTTAAAATCCTTCCGAACTTTACATCGTTTTAATCCAAAATGTTTATAATTTATTGAAGGAACTTCTACATTTTAAGCTTGGAAAATTTGAAAACTTTTTAATTAAAGCGTTTAAAAACAGATGAAAAATTCCAATTAGAAAGATAGAAAGTTTAAAAAAATAGAGAAAAATAAAGAATAAGAGAATGAAAATACTTCTGGGGACTTGTAGAGTATTTTTCTTTCTTTTAACTGCCGGATAACTTCTAATTGTCGAAATCCTTGTTGTGAAAAAACCAACATTTTGTACTTGATATTCCCAACACTCCAAGTTTCACTAAGCGTTTTCATAATACAATACGATAGCACAGTCCTTTGTGAAATCGCACGCCTGTTAATTTGCAACGAGGTACTCCTGACATGTTTCAGTTTCTAAAAATTCTCTTTGTCATTGCAGGTGGTATGTGGGCGATATGTCGCGGCAACGAGCTGAGTCTTTGCTGAAACAGGAGGAGAAAGAGGGTTGTTTCGTTGTCCGTAATTCCTCCACCAAAGGCCTCTATACACTCTCTCTCTATACGAAAATGTAAGTTTCTTCAAGCTCAAATAACAACTTAAAATCTAAGACGAAACTTGCTACTGGAAGTGAATAATTGAATCAGGAAACTAGACTTCAAATGTTTGCCTTTTCTATATTTAGCTCCTAGTTTATAGTCTTTAATGTACAGTTTCTTCTCTATAGTTTTACAATCTACTATTAGAATTGCAATTCCTATAATTTAGAATTACTGATTCCTTTGCATCCTAAGTTTGAAATTCTTCTAAAATTATTGTTCGTCCTGATTTGAAACAGTTTCAAACTTAAAATTCAAAATTAAAATTAAATCCTTCAAAATTGGGGGCTTCCAAATTTTTAAAGATTCCGAAATTGGAACGCCTAATACTCGCAAATATTTCTAAAATTCTTCTTATTCTAATTTCAAACTCTTTAATTTAAGACGAACAACTTCGAGAAATTAGTTTTTCCTTTAGCGTTTACAATTTATAATTTAGAGTAACTGATTCCTTGGCGTTATTAAAAATTACAAATTAGTCCCCATTATTCACTCCAGACTGCAATTCTCTATTTATCACTCCATGGTATAAAGGGCTTTAGTTTTGAAGCAGAGTTATTAATGATGAGTATAAATCAAGCTCAGTTTCAGATAAAAGGCATTGAACAAAGTCTGTAGGGTTTTTGAATTTTTTTAAGTTTAAAAACTAGGAATTTTTAAAAATTGGGACATATTCGAATTTGACATCTTTCAAAGTAGGAGATTTTCAAAAATTGGAACTCTTTCAAAATTTTAACTCTTAAAAAATTGAGACTTATTTAAATTTGGACGCTTCCATAATTGGAAACTTTCAAAATTTAACGCTTTAAAAATTGGAATCTTTCAAAACGGGAAGCTTTTAAATATGGAAGCTTTTAAAATTGAAAGCTTTCAAAGTCGGAAGCTTCCAAGTTGGGACGCATTTAAAGTGAATTAGTGAAATATGTAATTAGGATTAAACAATTAGTAATAAAAATTCTTTCATGAGGTAAAATCGAATGAGTTTGTCGACGAGAAACCTGCCTGCAGGAATTATTGGAATTTTACCCTACCAACGCCACAAGTTTAGTAATCTCATTCTAACTTTATGTCGTTTAGTATTAATCTCGTAAATGCTAATTAGAGAAGAAGCTTGTTAGCAAGATACAAACTAAACAGAGGGCTTGGTGTTCTTCAAATAATCCCTCGCCCAAGGAGTTAATTACCTTAAATCTTCTACTGCCCTGAACTAAACAGCTGACAAAAATCTAAACTTCTGTCTCATGAAACTCAATTAAACTGATCAACAACCACTGATAACACCAAAGTTATCATTTTAATTACATATTCTCAAATTCCAAATGCAATTAGACCTTTCCGCTTCTTCAAGTAGTTTGCAATTTCAATAAAAGCTGGATAGAAAATCCAGATCGGATTTTACTGAAAAAAGTCTAATTAAATGTATATAGTTTTCTGATGAAATTGTATATTCTAAACAAATTTTAGTTTGGAAGCATTTAAAATTTAAAATCCTCAAAAGTTAAGACCATCCTAATTAGTAATTAGTGTTCAATTAGAGAGCCGAGAAATTGGAAACTATTAAATTAATGAATTGCCTTGTGGTTAATTTTCAGTCCGCATCCTCATGTTAAGCATTACCACATCAAACAAAACACTAGAGGAGAATTTTACCTATCAGAGAAGCATTGTTGTGGCTCCATCCCCGATCTCGTCAATTATCACAAACACAACAGTGGAGGACTTGCTAGTAGGCTGAAGGCCAGTCCTTGTGATCGTCCAGTTCCAGCCACAGCTGGTCTTAGTCATGGTAAACCATTTAAAATCATTTTCTTCGTTTTTTCTAAAATCGTTGAATAAATCCAAATTTTTTTTATTTAATCAGTGAGTCTACTGTCTACTAATCTTGTAAAACCTTAGATTTATTTTATTTGTACTTCTATTAAAAAAACATTTAAAATTTACAACCGAGAAAAAACTCAAATAATCGAAAATTTGGAGGGCGAAAATTAGTAGTCTCCCCGTTAAGCAACTAAATATACTGGTAATTATATTCCTAATTAGACAAAGTCTTTGGCAGAATTTCCACAACTCTGAAGTTTACCTATTGAAGGATCGACTTAGTTTTTAGTTTTTAAAACACCAATTATATCAATTAAAAATCCAATTAAAAACCCTTTTAGTCGTATCTTCCTCATTTTCAGAATTCCGCTGCTTTAACGAGCTGATCTTCCTTGTCCATGCCCTCTTCCTCATCCTTAGCGAATTTTCACCAAAATAAATCTACCCGTATCTGATAACTTTTAACAAAGGCTCTGTGAAATTTAAAGCTGAGAATCTCTGATTTTCCATTACAGATAAATGGGAAATCGATCCTGCCGAGCTTCATTTATTGGAAGAACTTGGTTCTGGCCAGTTTGGTGTCGTACGAAGAGGAATCTGGCGTGGATCCATTGACGTTGCTGTGAAAATGATGAAGGAAGGCACCATGTCTGAAGATGATTTTATTGAAGAAGCTAAAGTGATGACGTAAGATGACGTACTTTTTTTTATCAAAATCCTTATAAAACGGTCTCATGACAACAACAATTTGAAGTACTTCAGATTTAAAATTGGAAGGCTTCCAAATTCGAGCCCTAAAATTTGTATTTCTCTTTCCAATTGTATTCTTTTGCAAAGTTTGCAGGGCTGCCAGAGTTTTTAATTTGCTTCCAGGTGTCAATTGCTTTAAAATTCAAAGACGTTCTCTTCCAATTCTTCGGAAACCAATCGAGAGTTTCCACGTTCTTAAATTGAATTTTTGTTTACAGAAAACTGCAGCACCAAAACCTAGTCCAACTCTACGGTGTTTGCAGTAAAGATAGACCAATTTACATAGTCACCGAGTACATGCGACACGGATCTCTTCTAAACTACCTCCGTCGACACGAAGCTTCCCTTGGAACTAATGTCGGACTTTTATTGGATATGTGTATACAGGTGAGTTTTCAAAGTTTTATATTATACCCAAGAATAATAAAATATTGGCAAATAAGTCCTGAAATTGAATAAATAACTAATGTGATTGAAACATAATTATGTAAAGGACTCAAACTTGTGGATTTTTCCACTATCCTTAAAATGAGATTTTCGATCCCCTTCTTAATTCTAAAACAATCCTGACTAATCACTTCTTTTCTTTGAAAAGTAGCTTGATTCACTTCAAAGATAAACAATCTCGTCTCTTAGTAATGAAAGGGGATTTTCTTTTCTTGCTTGAAATGACAGAGAAATTACAGATAATGTCGGATTTATCGAATTTTTATATCCATTCAGAAAAATCACGATTAAATTTTCGAGATGAGCTTTCAGATTAATGAGACGCTTACAAAATTATAACGTATATCAATATTAGAGTGTTCTTTTAATTTTTGATGCTTCTAAAATTTTGAATGTTAATAGAATTGTAAGTTCTTTCTCATTTAACTGCTTTCAAAATCGCCAAAATTTCGCACATTGAACGCTTTTGAACAATATATAAATATTTTTATTTTTTATTTTTTAACGCTTCAAAGATTTGATTTCCTCCTAATTTAAACTCTACTAAATAAATCGAGATTTGGAATGATTCTAATTTTTAAAGGATTTAAATTTCAGAAGTTTCGAATATTGGAATATTAGGAGCATTAGAAATTCGAAGATGTCCCAAATTGGAATAAATAAAGAACCTTTTAATTTCTCATATATTTATAGTTAATTAAATTCCAAATCTCAAAAATTGATCTTCTAGTAAAAGAAAAGAGCTTTTCTCCTCGGCATCGAACAGATCTTAAATTGCAGATAAACTTGTCTTTTAAGTGCATCAGATTCATTCCAATTCCCTTTGAACTACTTGATGCGCCGATTTTCCCTCTCCTAAAAAAAGGAAATATAGTTGAAAGTGCTATTTCGAGAGAAGCTTTGTAAGTTTTATTTCCCATTTGCCTTGAATGCCTGTCCCAAGAGAGTCGCTCCTCTCATTCCTGAAATCGATTTCGTGCTCTTCATTCTTCATTGCCGGTGTTATTCTCTGTAAGCATTGCTGTCTTTCTCTCGGGAAAAAGTCATCGTCAGCGAGATAACGTAATCCCACATGTATTCTTCCTTTCAGGTTTGCAAGGGAATGGCTTACTTGGAAAGGCACAATTACATCCACAGGGACCTCGCGGCACGAAACTGCCTCGTTGGCTCTGAAAACGTAGTCAAAGTAGCTGATTTTGGCCTTGCCAGGTAACGTTCACTGCATCTTTTGTCTAACTTTCGTCTATAAGTTACACTCAAGGAGAACTTTATTATAACGCTTGATCTTATTTTATGCTTGAATAACTTGGAAGCTGTTTGCTTTTTATCTAAATTTTAACTAAGTTGAATTTTAGATCAGTTTTTGATTTATGAATGTCAGCAAAGAATGGTTCCAATTTTGAAAGGATTTTCACAGGGTGGCCAAATGTGTCAGGGAAAAAATTTGTTTTTGACATTAAATAGATAGCTTTTATTGTTTATTTAACATATTTTAAAATATTTCCAAGGATTTCGTGGAATTTTAGGAGATTTTAAGAGATTTGAAATACTTTCGTAGAATTTTAAGAAACTTCAGTGATGTTTAAAAATTGTAGATTGTTTGCTAATTTTAACACCTTTCACACTTGGAACCTCTGAAGTTTATAAAATTCAAGTACTTTCATATTGCGGAATTACTTGTAAGCTTTATATTTATTTATTTGTTTCCAAATAAAAATTCACGGGCATTTAAAATTAAATTTTTGTACATTTATAATTTATAATTAGCTTCATTGTTGGTCTTTCAAAACTTAAAGGAGTTTTATTATTTTAGGTACGTCCTGGATGACCAATACACTAGCAGTGGTGGTACCAAATTCCCAATAAAATGGGCCCCACCTGAGGTATTGAATTATACTCGATTTAGTTCCAAGTCCGATGTTTGGGCCTATGGAGTCCTCATGTGGGAGGTTTTTACTTGTGGTAAGATGCCTTATGGAAGACTGAAGAACACTGAAGTTGTTGAGCGAGTTCAACGCGGTATCATTCTAGAAAAACCTAAGGCTTGCTTCAAAGAAGTTTACGAGGTTTGCTTTTTCTCTTTTTACGTATTTTGCCCCAATACAAAAATAAAGTAAAAGAGGAAGAATTCGAATAAATGTCAGAAAGAATAGTTGAGAAAGAATTTAATTGAATTTTAATTAAATCCTATTATTTGAAACACCTTACTTACATCTTTCATTCTCAAATATATTTATTCTTCTTTTTTAATATTTGATTTTTAAGAATTTTTATAAAAAGAATTTTGGATAAGCTTTGAAATATTTAAAATTTGTCTATTATGAGAAGGATTTCTCTTTCGATAAACCTTTTAAATCAATTTTTAATTTGGGATATTTTAAACTTAAATTGCAACCGGTTTGCATCGAACAACTTGTAGACAATTCTGAAATGAGCGGGAACTTAAAAATGAAAAAATTCCTTTTATTTTGCAGGTAATGCGAATTTGCTGGGCCCACAGTCCGGAAGTTCGACCATCTTTCCGCTTGCTGAAGGAGCAACTGATTAGCGTATCGCAAGGTCTCCTCAATGATTGACTCAGCCTCCTGCACTGTTTGCGTCTCTCTTCGCCTTCAGGTCGATCGATTGGGATTTCAAGATCGCCTCTCCTGAGCGATATTCCCTCGAGCACCTCCAGGTCCAGCGGCTCCTTCAGTTCAGCAACTCTACCAGCTTCGCTTCGGGTGCGAAGCAACAAAAGCAAATATCTTCCGTCGGTGGAAGAGTTACGCAATCTCTCGATAACACTCAAGGATTATTCACAAGAGGCAAGCTCGTCTGATCGAGTCAGTCTCTCATCCTCGAGCACTGTTGGCTGTCACGGAAACCAACCCTCGTCGTCTAATTCGCCGAAAGTCTGCGACATTTGTAGTTCCTACGGACGAACCTGGATTGAGATTTGCAAAATAATTCGTGCCACGAAAGGCAACTGAACTTTTATTAATTAATTAAATTCGTATTCTGCCAAAACGCGACTACTTTCTTTTGTATCTGATGAGTAACTGAAGAAAACAGTACAGTAGATTAATGGCTCTTTTTTAAGTTTAGGGAATACTGAGGGTGCTACATATGACGCACGTTTGTTGCAAGTCAAGTATCATTAAATCACTTTCTACCACTCGAGACTAGATTTCCTTAATTCTTTACCTTTACTCAACTTCCTAGGTCCTTGGAAAACCTTTAATCTACTTTTTTTTATTAATCGATATTAGATTTTTAATTAAGAAGTGTAGTTCGTGAAAGGTTTAATCATTTTCGTTCGTATGGATTATATTTTATTGTAAGTTTTACAATTGTTTTAAATTTTTTATTTGGTTTGCAATATTTTTCAGGTCTTGCAGATTTGACAATTTCAGGATCTGAAATGGTAAGTGCCGAATTGATTTAAAAATTTTGAAGTTTTGGAATTAAAAATTGTTCTAAGTTTGAGGCTTTAAAATTATTTCAAATTCGTGAACACTGTAATTTACAAAAAATGTTTCAAATTGTAACGAAGAAGAAGTTTAGAAATCGATCTTATTTTTTCCAGATAATTTGAAATAATTCGAGTGGAAAAAAAATTTATATTTGTAGGAAGACATAAATAATATAACGAGGATAGGCGGATCTATGCTTCGTCAGTTCTTTTCTGAGGTCCGTTACACCTGGTTAAGCTGTCATTATTTTATGACATGCTCAATAATAATGATAACTTTCTGGAAACGGACGAGAATAGAGATGTCTGACACAAAAATCAGGAAGGCTTTTTCTCAGTGTTTTTATCGTACAAGTATTTGTAATAACAGGAAAATAGAATGTTCATGGAAACGTCCATCAATTTTCTGATAAAAAAAATGATTTATGTTCTAGATTTTCATTTTAAAAAACAGACCTTCAAGTAAGTTTAAATTACAAACCACTTCCAGATTTATATTCTTCAACATTTTCTTCTGATTCCGTATTGTAATTATTTTTCAAATTTAAGGTTTGCATCGAGTTACTTTTCACTCATCCATTTCGTTATTCGAAATTGGCGAGTTTTTATAAAGAAATAAAAAAACGAATGAGGCTTCAAAGGCACTTGAAGATTTGCATGGGTGCGAATTCTTTTGAAGAACCTTTTTCAACTCAGGAATATATATTTATGCAGAAGCGCCTATAAAAGAGTCCCTACGTGAATGAATCCACTTTTTATAGCTGCTTGTAAAAAGAATGTTCAATGCACATTTCGCGATGAAAGCAACATCTTGATTTCAAATGCAAGAGGGTACTTTTTCAAAGTTTATGTTTTTACGATCTACGTCAGAACTAGAATCCTTTAAATTCAGCATTTTTATATCTACATTAAAACAAATTTTTCCTTTAATTAAAAACAAAAAGTTTCAGATAAAGAATCTCAAAGAGGGTTTGAAATTAAAAATCTGAATAAGTTCCTAAAATTTAGAAACTAGAACTTAAAATTTACAAATGAATAATTTATTGTTAAAAATACCTAAACAAAGAAAAATCCTTCAAATATTTTAAAACAGTTTTGTAGACATTTTTCGGGCCATACAATTTTTTTGTCTAAAAGTAAAACGATACTGCATATACAACTCTGGTTTACGATGTAAGTATGTAATCATTGACACTCATAACGGCAGGACGTATAACGGCAATGTACGAAACCGGGTCTGAGGAGCACAAACTGTCTCGATAAATGCAAAAGTTTGTACATGTTCCACTTATTTTACATCATCGAAGAAAAAAGTTGGTAAAATTATTATATTTATATTTCTTTTAACTGTTTGGTTCCCTTTCTACATTTCAGAACCAAAACTTAGAAATAAAGAAATTTCTTAGGCCTTCAAATTAAGTTAATACTTTATTAATTTTGTATTTCTCAATTATTTATCTTCAGAAGGATATTTTTCTATGGAAAAGATTATTTAAATATAACTGTATACTAGTCAATCTAAAAAATTATCCAACTTTCGAGGGACATGAAATTTAAAAGAAATCATTCAATGTATGAAGAAAAATAATTCTATTGACTGAAAAGTCTTTTAATAGAAAAATAAAAACCTTTCAGATATAAATAAATTCTATCAGATAATACCCTCCATCGAGAAAAAAATTAATAAAAATAATATAAATGCAAAAGATGAATGAAGTCAATTTCAGAGGAACCCAATAACGTTTGAATGGAATATTGTGGGGAATAGGGGGTGGGTGGGGGGCATGTACAGAAACCTCTACCTTTTTCGCATATCGAAGTATCGTGTAGTCCCATGTTATACTCAATCACGATGAGTGTTTGCGACCAAGGGTCCGACAGAGTGAATCCAGCTTAATTAAAATTTTAATTAAAGATCATAATCAATTCGAAATTGCCTTTATACAATTATTTGATTGATCCAAATCAATATTCTCGATCGACGTTTAAAAGAAGAGAGATTTAGTGTTTATTCTATCCTTGGTAAGTTTAAAAAATCAATTTACACTAGTTACAATAATTATTAATTATTAATTAGATGACAATATTAGGGATTTTCATATTTTTAGTTGATAAATAGTTAATTTTGGAGGCAAAATATTTTTATTCATTATTTTTCCTGTATAATTCTATATTTTTTATTTAAATTATCAACTCTAAAATGATCTTGTACTTTTAAAAGGCTTCAATTGGTCTTAATAACAATAATGAGTAAAATAATGAATTAGGAATTAATAATACTCTGATAGTGCTTAATTAAAAAAAATAACCAATTTTAATCCAATTAAGAGAGAAATGTGTTTACTTTATGATTCTCAATAACTATATTTTATTCCGTTTTATATCATTTTATTTTTTCTTCGCCAGAGTTACAGACTTGTAAAACTAGTTCCATACTGAAAGACTCGTTAACTTTTGAATAAGCACGTGTTCGAAATAGGCAAATTATAATTTTTCCATTTCTATTCTCCTTGATTCGTGAAAGTACTCAGAGTACCGCTAAGTTCACTACTTTTTTCTAAATTTATTAAAAGTATCGAAAATTTATCTTCACTCTAAAGCTTCGAAAAATTATTTGATTTCTGTTAAAAGAAAGTACGAATTTTTGGAAGTTATTTTTCAAATTTATTTTTGTTAATAAAAGGTTTTCTGATTTCAGTTCAATTTTGATTAATGAAGTGCAGAATCAAGGAGTTTGAACGAGAAAGATGAGATTAAAAAGGATTGGCTCATCACTCTGGATGATGATGGTGCCATTACTACCATTCCAAGCAATACTTGCAATCGATGCAATCAGTGAGGAATCTAGCGACGTTTATCTAAAAAAAGTGATACAAGAGCTGCAATCATTTAACAGTCCCGTTTCTTCAAATCCAAATATAGTACAAACAGATGAGCTAGCTTTGGTTTCGTTTCACAATAATGAAAAGAACCAAGTTCTTCGAAATAGGGATTGGAAAACTGGACCAGATTATTATCAGTTCGATCATAATCAATACCCTCGTAATCAAATTCAACCAATCTCCATTAACAAGATTGACAATGATCTTTTCGATTTGCGCACCAACATTCAGGTGACTATCAAAAATAAAAACAATCTATCCCCTCTAATTATTAAATTTTATTATTTTTACCAATTTTATTTATTACTCTTTACTATTTTGAAAATGAGCTAAATTTTAGAAATAATCTTTAATAGTAAAGAATATATAAAAATGTGAAATTTGAAGGATATAAATTTTTAGCAGGTGGTATCGAGGCCCCAGGCGATTAATAAACCTTGGAAAGAAGACGCATCCGGAACATTTGGTTTGACGAATATTCAGCTGGCAGCGATGTATGAAAACGCTTTGCAAAAAGGAGCCCCTGCGGGACTTTTGCCTTTGACGACTAGTCTTCTATCAGGAAAGACACCCAGAGTCACTTCCACTCATCTGGAAATACCTCAATCCCAATACAGCTACTATTTTTTTCCTCTCAAGTCCTTTGGGAATGAACTCAGAAATAATTATGGATACAAAACGATAGTGAGTACTATAGTAATTTCAAAAATTTAAACCAATTTTCATAGATTCCCAAAGTTTTGTAAACAAAGAAGAGAATTTGAAAAAATCACATTTTCATAGATTTTCTCAGAAGCTTATTGTTAGATACAAATTTTAGAAAATTGCAGAACAATATTGTTTTAAGAAATTTAAAAATATTTGAAATGTATCAAATATTCAA
>JAUESI010000028.1:2927449-2947629 GCA_032275145.1 Synergus laeviventris | reverse complement strand
GATACAAATTTTAGAAAATTGCAGAACAATATTGTTTTAAGAAATTTAAAAATATTTGAAATGTATCAAATATTCAACATGATTTGCTTAAAGGATTTATATATATATATATGAGAGAAAACAATATTTTTCAATTACTTAGCATTCCAAAATTTTAGATAATACATATTGATTAGGTTGTGAATTTTGAAACATCCAATACATATTTAGATAAATCATTTTTAAAGTTTTTTATATTAGACTAACAAAATCTCAATATTCGCCGAAATATATTGGCTCGGAATTTGCAATAAATCAAAAATTGAAGGCCTGCCAATCAAAATAATTCTTAAGGGTTTAGAATTACCCAATTTAAAATCCAATGAATGAATGAAAGCATAACGAGACATTTTTTTTCAGCCTGATAATATAAACAAGGATTCTGAAATGATGGAATCGAAAAAGCAGATGACAAATCCACTTTTTGTAGCCGTCAGTAGTTTCATTGGTATGGCTCTTTTATTCATGATGGGTGTTTTGATGTATCCGAAATTGGGAGGATTCGTCCCAAGGGAACAGCAGGACGATTTTCTCCAATTGGTAAAAATTGTTGCCGAAGCCATCGATAAAAAAAATCCTCTCACAGGACGTAGTCGGAAAAGTTTCACAAACTGGTCTTTCCGAAAGCGAAGTATTTCCTAAACTTGATTCTAGAAATTCCAGTTTCTTTGTACTACTTCCTGTTTTTATATCGAAGCCAGATATTCCTGCCAAATTTAATTTTAGTTATAGCTTATAAGTCTCCTTTTTTTTCTAAATGTTTTATTATTTAAAGTGGACATTTCAAGTTAAAAAAAAGGAAGTAGCTTAAAAGTAGTAATTAGATTAAAATATAAATAAGAACACCTATTATTTTCTGCAGACGTAGATCTATTGAAACAAATTACAAATCACAGATAATTACATTTAAATTTCGGCGTCTTTCGATTTACAGCAGAATGATAATACATTAGCACTAAGCAGTACGGACAGGAAAAAGAAACAATTTACAAAAATAAAACCTATTCAAATTTGTCTCTCTGTTCAGTCTCTGTTTGCGTGCGGACACAAATCAGAATTTTGTTAATATTTAAAGGGATTCCGTAAAGCAAACGAACCAGTAAAATGTGAATTTCAATTTTTTATGTAATCGATTTTTCTTTATTTCGAAAAAAAGTGCCTTTGGTTGATTTATCACTGATTCATTGACTTCACTTTGCTGCTTTTTTTTTGACTAAATATCGAAAAGATTTTTAAAATGAACACTTTTGGATTATTTCACTAATATTAAAATATAAAAAATCTAGAATTACAAGTATTAAAATTCAAAATCTATACAATTAAAATTAACAATCTTTAATTCTAAACAAATACTTAAACTTAGTAATTAGAGTTCTTTTATGTTAAGCCAATTTCTCGAATTACCTTTTTTTTGTAAAAGAGAAAATTCGATATTTAGCCAAGGCGAATAAAAAAATATTAAAACGACAGCAATTTCTCGTAGATTTATGTACAATGTCATTCGTAGGAATTTTAATTTAACAATTAAAATTGCGGTAAGGTTGAAAGAGAAAGGATTGTAATACATTTCTTGTAATCTCGTATTGTGTCGGGCAGTTTTTCTTTTCATATCAAGTGTAATTTTAATCCTATACTCTTAAAAATTTGTATAAGGTATAAAATCTACCCTCAATCGCTTGATTAATTCATTAAGGTAATTAATTAATTACTTGATTATGTGAGTAATCAATTAATGAATTAATCACTTTTTTAATTACCCACTGCACTTTTCTGTTTTACAAACACGCAGTTGATAAAAAAAGGTCTTGTTTCGCATTACGCTTATTTTTAAATCGATTATCATAAAAAATCTTACGTCCTACGTAAATATTCTCAGCCCTTTATCATACAAGTATGCATACGCAAAGCGTACGCAAAACCCTGCTGAGAAAAATAACTTTTTTCTATTTAAAATGATTTTTTACATTACAATACTCTTAAGCTGCAAAATCAAATATCGACTGAGATTATTTTTCTCGGGATCGAATCTTCTGATGGCACGTTGCAAAAATTTGTGACAAAGTAAAACATTTTTTTTTAATTTAACAATAACTTTTGTGAAATAAAAAATTTACAAAACATTGAATTTCAAGTTTTGAATTACTATTTCAAACTGTAAAAAAATAGCCACTTAAGGAAGTAGGTTGATAATTTTTATATTCGGTCGTATTATAAGGAGCTTTCATTCACATTTTTGTTATTATTCTATTTTTCTGTAAGAATAAACGACTTAAAAAAAGGCAAAATCAAAAATTAAGATTCACTGTCAATTAAAAATATTTTCCATTTTTATAAGTAAATTCGAAAATCTAAATGTGATTCGAATTTTATAATCTAAGATACATACATACTAAAATATCAAAATTAAATGTCTATTCTCTTTAAATGTTGAGAATTTATTTTAAATCAAAGGATTGAAGAATTCTAAAATAATTTGTAAGATTGAATAAAAATTTTGTTGTCTAACAAATAAGATAAAAAGAGATAATACGGAGCTTAGATCATAATTTAAAATTTTTTTCTTGTCGAAACGCGGTTTCAAAGGAAGTTTCGAGTGGATGTATAAATACAAACATGTACTTATATTTCCAAGTTAAACTCTCATCGCAAGGGTCTCGCTTCGGGCGACTAGACTCGCAATCAGGAACCGCCAGTGAAAAAAACTGGAAAAGAACTCCAATTGCGCTTATTTTTCTCTAAAATGGCGTGACTTTTAGCCTCGAGGACCGCCAATATAAACAAGTTTTTTCCAGAGTCCGAGATGCTCTGGTTAAGAATTTTCAACGAACTTCCTTTCAAAAACAAGCAATGAGATCAGAGTTAATTATTTAAAATCACTTTTTTTTTAAATTGTCAAATAAAATCATTTGCTTTGAAAATTAGGGAGGATCCAATTGGAAATGTTTTAGCTTTTGTGAAGGATTATTTATTTCAAATTTGAAAAGCTTCTGAATTTCCTAATTTTTTTTTTATTTTGAAAGCGTCTTGGATTTGGAAAGATTCCACGATGAATCACTATACATTTCTAAAATATGAAAAAATAAATACAAATTTGAAAATTGCTAAAAATATAAAATTGTTTTTTTTTGTCCGATTATTTTTCTTCAATTATCTTCCAACTAATTGAGCAAAGGACGCGTAACTTCACGAAAAGACTCCTAATATCAAGAAAATTTAATAATATCTATGTATATAAATGTACATATGTTAAATTTAGTTTCGGCTGCATTAGAAAGGAAGTTGCGCTATGAAAATACGTAAAATACAATCAAATCAAATTAACATCTTTAAAGACGGGATTTAGATATCAAATCTTTTTTCTTGTGCCACTAACTTAAATTTTTTCATTTTTTTAGATATGTTAAAAAATTTGTAAATCAATTACTATACTTAAAAATCCAGTTCAACAAATATAAAATCTCAAGAGTAAAAAATTCTCTAAATGGCACAAAACAAAAGATACGTTTTATTTGCACCTTCATTTATTATAATAGGGCATGTATTTTCAATATTTATACGTATTTCTGAAACTCTTGTACATATAAAAAGTACAATTTCTCAGAATCGGCGAATAAGAAAAAAACTTCACAATCTCATAATTTAGGCTTTGAGAATTTGTTTGTAGAGCTGGGCACATTTCGTTTTTAATTTGAAATAATAGTCAAGAGCAAATGAAATTTGACACCAACTACCAAAAAAAAAATTTTTAAGTGCCACAAATATTCCAAATCTTTTCACCCAGCTTAGATTCTAGGCCGCCTCGGTAATCGAGCATTATTATTCGCTCAAAAAATAATTATTATCACCAGTATGAATGTATGTTGTATAATATATATACGTTAGTATATAAAATGTATAACATGGGCTTCTCGATCATCGAAAGCCACAGACATCTGACTAGTTTTACAAGTAATTGCTTTCGAAAATAGTGATCATTTACATTATCACACGTCGGGTTTTTTACATTTTACACTAATGTCCCGGAAAAAATAGGACGCCGTCTTTACAGTAACTTTACTTTAGATACGTTATTCTTATTATTGGTCGACGTTTGTTCTTATTGTAAAAATATTGGCATTCTTTTGTATCCTCTTCTCAGTCACACTGATAAAAAACTTCCAAACCAATTGTGCAAATAAACAGATTTCATTTGGAAATTTCTCAATTTTAAGGACTTCTCTTTATTCGGAAGGCTTCGTTTTTGAGAGCAGAGAATTTGTAATCCAAATTTACAAAGTACCGAAGTTTGGAAGCGTCCAAATTCCAGTCCAAAAAATTGAAATTGAAGAAAATTCCTACTTTTGACTAAAAATTATTTCCTGTTTGACTCATAGAGAGCAAAGAGAGCTTTTTTCTTCTTTCCATCATGGGTTCAACTTATTACAATTAAAGCAGTTTGTGCACTCCTAAATCGCGTGCATAATACAGGTATCAGTCTTGCATCAATAAAACTTTTAGTTTCATTGGTTTACATTTAGCACAGTGGTTAAATAAGTTTGCACCTCACTTGTTAAAATTCAAAGCGGTAGAAAGCCTTCCTCTTCGCCCATTGGGTAAAAAATCACTGATTATAGATTACGGATTACAAATTACGAAATTACAAAATTACAAGTTACAATATCTGATGGTAGATCGATCGAAAAATAATTATCAACTGATCAGTTTCTTCTTTCATTAGGTAATTGTTGATCGATGCTTTCTGACTTCTTGGTCTTCCTTCTTAGTTACTGTAAAAACGGTAGCCTCGAGGATTCGAAATAATCGAAAGACCTACTCGAGACTTGACTTGGGTAACTTCGGGCGTGAGATTCGATCCGGTGATTCCTCCAATTCCAAATTTCAAACTCGGAAAAGTTTTTGCTCTCGGCTTTCACGCACAAAACTCGCGTCGTTTACGGCAAAAAAAAAAGAAGGATTCTAAATGGAAAATTTCACTTTGTTAAACTCCGATGATTAATAAATAAACTTTGAAAAATTAAATTTCTAAAATTTCAAACTTGAAAGATAAACTTTGGATTTCCCAGAATCTAAATTCACTTATACATTTTAAATGTTCTTAATAAATTGATTTAAATTTGGAAACTTCCATTATGGAATCCGAAAATTTCGGATTTTTCTCTTTTTTTTTCATTCATTTTACGATTGAAAACGAGATATTGAAATTACCGAGAGTCGTGAATTTTCGAGGATACGCGCACATTCGTAGACACAAATATCGAACAAAATTGAGTTACTTTTATAATACAAGAAGCTTAGTAACAACAATTGCCCCAGGTCGATTTCTGAAGTTCGAGCAGTGGCTTTTTTCGTGGATTCACGGTTGTTCATTCGCGGCTTAAAGGTAGATAACGTTCGTTCCTTAGTCCTTATAAATATCGAGAAGTTTTTTGCTTATCGAATATGCGATAAAGTCTCTCTTTTTGGCGCTAACCAAGGGATGGCGTGACTTAAAGCGCGAGCAAAAATAATTGCAAAATCCTTCGGGCCTAACCTTTCACCTCCCTTCATTAAGAGGCTGGTTCGTCGTCGGAAAGATTGTGCAGATCTGAGTAATTCACAATTGCACGGTGCAGGAACTCGTACTGTGCCTGAAGCCAAAATATATTTGGATATTGAGTTTTCATTTGAAAAAATAATTCCTTTCAATTTTTGTATTTCTAAAAATGACACAAAGAGATTGAAATTCGAAAATAATTCAACAATTAATGAAAGAGAAGAACTTACAAAAGAGCCGATCATTCCGTGCCTTTGCGATCGAAGTTTTTTGACGGTGTTAAAGATGTCTATCCGCTTTTCTGTTCTGAGTTGTTGAACTAATATGCTAAAGGCTACGAACATTGAACTCCTGTCGGAACCACAGCTGCAATGGACGACTAGCGGCCCGGTATTTTCCGCACCATTTGAAAGAGTCTGATCGACAAGTTCTATAACGCCTCGGGTTACTTCAGGAACTTCACCCTCGACTGTAGGCCACCCATGATACTGATATTGTGTAACGACGATGTTCTCGTCGATTTTTGTATTTGAAACGCAGAGCTCTCGTCTCGTGTAATAGGGACAACTCTCGCTTTGAATATATCGCACCCTGATGTGATCATACATCGCCTCGTCATCTGGCCAGTATCGAGGACATTTTCTCGAACCCTCGTTCAACTAAAAAACAAAATAATGAAATGAAATAGGCGACCAAATACAAAATAGATGAAAAAAGGCGAATAAGTGGGGTGTATTAAAAGAATGAAAACTTGAATTTTACTGCAATTTTTTACTCAGTAAATTCCCGGTTTTTTTCGGCCATTCCAGATTTCCCGGTCAAGCCACCACCCTGATAGGTGACAACCTGAGATGAATGCAATTAAAAAGAAGAACAATTGAAACAATTCTCAATTTAAAAGCCAAAAAAAATTTCAAAGGATTAATCATTAAATAGATATAAAAAATCCTTACATCTGAAAGCATAACGATTGTAGATATGCAATGCTCTGAAATCATTCTCCAGAAGTCCGCAATGGTGGAATCCATAGGATCTTGCGTGATGATAAATGATTCAGAATTATCATAACTCTCGATAAACGAGGCATTGATATAAGTGGAGTGTTCTCTCCCGGGAACAGGAGTCAAAATAACTCGATTTCTATCGTAGGGTATTACCGATTCATCTCGGTTTTTACTCTTGTTTTCCTCGGCTCCGCCAACCGAGAAAGATTTTCGGTCTTCCAAAACAGCAACAATTTTCTGTAAAAAAAAAGAGAAAAGAATATCTTTAGTATAATTACAACGAATTGCGAATTTTACATAAATAAAGGAAATTTTATAGAATTACAAGTAATAAAAAATATTCTGAGGGATTTTAACCGATTTGGAGGAGTTTTCACAAATTGTAAAAGATTGGATTTTAGGGGATTTCGAAAGAATGTTAAAGGACTTATAAATGATTTCAAGGAATGTCACATTATTTAACGAGAAAAATATTGAATAAAATTTTTAAAAAATCTCACGTCATATTCCTCCTCCATCCGACACTTTTCCTTTCCATTCTCCCTCTGCCTGAATCTTTCAACCGCCGCTTTCATCATCGACGCCTGAATCTCTGTGTCTCCATATTGTCCCATTTCCATGAGCGCTCTATAGATAAATATATACTGCTTAAGCGACTGCACCAAAAAGTTCCGCTGATGCCTCAAATCGCAGACAGTATTGAAAATAGAGACTTGTCCCTCCTCAGCGAGCTGCTGCAGAAGAGAATCCAAAGCGACTAGAGTCCCGGTTCTTCCAACTCCTGCACTGCAGTGCACCAAAATCGGTCCCTTCTCTAACGAATAAGCCTCATTCACCCTCTTAACAAATTTCAATATCGCGTGTGGATGTTCGGGAGCCATAAAATCCTTCCACACTAGGAAATGATACTGAACAATCGTCCTCGAATCTCTCTCTCCCGACCTAGTCATTTTCAATTCCCTCACAACATAATCCGAAAAGGGTCTTTCCTTCACATGGTCCACTGTAATATCTCCAAAGTTTTTCGTTTCGCCTTTATCCGGCCAATATTTCGCACACTTCGTCTTTGAATATTCCTCCAAATTCGTTAGCATCAAAACCAATTCCAGATGCTGTTCCCAAATCATTCGCCAGTAATCGCAAACTGTATTCTCCATCGGTCCCTGGGCGCAAATAAATTTCTTGCGCTCTTTGTAACCGAGGACGAAGTTGGCGTTGATGTAATCGGATCCAAGAATTCCGTCGATTTGGGTAAGACGAACTCGGGTTTGGTCGTAACATTTGATATCTGGGTAACGATTTTTGTAAAGATTTTCTCGCAGTTCAGAGGCTCGAGTCGTTCGGTCAGTGAATTTGTCGGGCAGGAGTTCAAATTCGTGTTGGAATCCGTAATCAGAGTTTCGGTGACGATCAACGTAGGCTTGGAACAGGTCAGATTTCGGGATTGGCGGCATGTCCGGTGGACTGGCTGCGACGAGCTGGTGACGACCTCTTAGGCTTCTGCAAAGATGTCTGTCAGAGTGAAATGTCGATTAGAAATTTTGAAGCGGTTACTGCTCTTTTTGGCTTTCTCAATGCCCGCTTTCTCCTTTTTTTTAATTGCTACTCAATTTCATTTAAAACAAAACTCACTAGGCTTTAAATTGATATCAGAAATACTAAGTTTCAAAATTAAAACCAGAGATTATTCGCAGAGTTCAACAATTTTAGGTGTACCTGCATTTCCTTTGAGAGCAGATTTAAAGAGCCCTTCAAAAATAGATAATAAAAGAAGAAATCGGGCACTGAAGGCAGAATCCTTATCGATTGTCATCCGAATAAAAATGAGATCTTTTTTATAATAGTAAACTTTCATATTCACCTAAAGCTGTTTCTCAAAGTAATTATTTCTTCGCCTCCTTGTTGTGCCCTTTTAGAATATCTGAGCAAAATGCAGAGCGTGATGAGCAAGATGACGATGAGCAGAATCAGAAAAATTGAAATCTGTAGAATTATTCCGAGTGTCGTGACTTCTTCCTCAGGTGTTGTCACCAGATCTAGTCCACCGTAGAGAGGATTGAAGTAACCACTATAAGCTGCCAGCAGCTGATTCTCTTTATTTCCATAAACTAGAATATAAAAAATAATTTAAATGAAATTTACATAGAACAAAGATTCAGGCGTCCCTTCGTATATAAAACGATGAAATAAATTATCATCGTTTCACTTACTAATCACTTCAATAAATCCCGTATAATTTGCTTTCTCGTCTAAAAACCCATCCTGTGGTGGAAAAGGTTGTAATTCCCCTTCTCCATTTCCATTTCCATTAATGTCCTCTCTCCTTTTTCTGACTGGAATTCCCGTAAAACCAGCCGGTACGCTTGTCGTGACACCCCCAGGAATTGTGAACCCTAGAGAAATAGTTGAAGTTCCCAAAGGAAAGGGAGTGGTTGAATTTGTTGAATTAACTGCAATCGATGTTTCAGGAATAAAATGCAAGACTGTCGGAATCGGTTTGGGTCTCAATCCTATGCATTTTTCGCAAGCAGTGCTCCCATTAAATGATTCACCGTCCCCGAGAAAAATCTCAGGAATCAAGCGATCGCTGTCGAACATCTCAGCCAGATAAGCGCCGTTGGAATTCGAGGAGTGAAGGTATTGATAAGAATAAACAGGAATTTCTTCGGGTGGTGGCAAATCGCCTATTGTTTTCATAGGATCTAATTTCACGAGGAAAACTCGGTAACAACAAATTGGACCATTTCGTTCGGAAATTCTCGGGAGGTAAAGTTTAAAAAGCTGTCGACCTTCGTTTTCAATTTTCCTCCAGGATCTGAGATTTAAAATATCTCTGTCTGGTGTTGTTGCTGGCATTGTACAGTTCGCAATCGCTTCTTTTCCTGAGCTTCGGTGCCTAGTTATTCCTCGAAGTGTTACCTAAAGTTAGGAAAAATTAAAATTAAAATTATAAAATTAAAAACACGAGATTTAAAAGGTGTTAAAAGGTTTAAAAGGAATTAAAAAGTGAGACGCTTTTGTAGTTTTCAATTGGAAAGCTTTCAACTTAATACATTCGAGAAATGCGAAACTAGATTAGAGATTGAGAAAGTCACTTCCTTTGATAAAATGTTGCTTACCGTGTAATTCGTATTAGGCGGTATCTGATTAAATTGATAAGACCGAGCAGTGCCAAGCGCATTTTTATCGCTCGGTCCCCAGTAATCGACTTCGAGACGTCCCAAGTCATTTCGATAAACAGTGGTGCCAGTTAAATTGACTCCATAATGCTTGATAACTCCGTTTGGTTTTTCTGGTGGTTCCCAAGTCAGCAAAATAAAACTTGTGCTGCTTATGTTATCGTAACGACACGTGACGGAAAGGTTTCGAGGAGGGCTGGCAGCTGAAAAAAAAATCAAAGACTCTCTTATAAAATTAATAAAGAATACATTCAAAGTCTTTAAATAGACGAGTTAAAAAAAAATACAATGTCCTAAAGTACTTTTGGACATTCGGACAAAAACAACTGCACCATAATATAACTTTCTCTCCTGCCGAAAAAGCCTTTGCAGATGCGCCATCCTAACTGTTGCGAGACCTTTTTTATATATCGGTTCTCGGACAGACCGATTCTTTAACAACCTCTGCAAGGCTTCGCCCGCAGATCAGAAAGATCAATACTCTGTTTTCTCATCGAATCCCTTTTTCCGAAATTCGTCTCAATAAACTAATTTTTTTATTTAAACCAGAAGACATTAATTGAATTTCACAAAAACCCACACCTCGAAACTTAAATCTGAAAATCTTATCTAAATTCCTAATTCCAAAACTGATTATATCTATCGAAGAATATTTACCGCCATCGTAAGTTGTGCCACTAATTTCCGCACTCCAATTGCCACACTTTTTCGTGTATTCGCTGCATGCTTGCACTTTGAACATGTAAGTAGTCGCCGGTTCGAGGTTCATAAACGCATAATAATTTTCTGCGTTAGCAGCTTGAGTTGTCTCCAAATTTTCCTTACTGTGAGTTGCCTTTAAATTATAAAAATGAACGTGTTCTTTCAGTTCTTCAGACTCGGGTAAGGACCACATTATCGTAATCGAATTTTCGGTCGCGCCATTCGCTTGAACGTTGGGAATGAAAATCGGATCTGGAAAAAAAACGTTATTTATTAACTCAAAACTTTTCACTTGTCAAAATTGTTTACTTCGGTCCCCTAGTTTGTTATAAATTTTATTTAAATTTTTTCCGTACCTTTTTTTAAGGTAGTGATCCATTCTTGAGCAGTTTGAATATGAGAACTACCAACAGCATTACTCGCGCTGATTTTAATCTGATAAGGCGTCTCTTTTTCTAATCCAGTTAAAACGTAGTTTGTAATTCCGCCTCCGATCTGTTCGTTATAAAATTGCCATTGATCTGTTCCTTTCTTTAAATGCTGAATGAAGTATCTTTTAATGGGCTCATTTCCATCGTTTACAGTCCAGTTTAAAAATATACTTCCGGCGCCAACAGCTTTCATAAAGTCTATATTGACTTGAGGAACTTCTATCACGAAAAGATGAACTTGTGCGGATAAATTTGTGCTATAATCTCGAGCGTGGCAAGTGTAAGTGCCATTGTCTTTTCTAGTAACACTCTTGAAATTAAATTGCAACTGGACATAAGTCTCGTTCACTTTTTTTACGATCGTGTGATCTTTTAAAAATCCTTTATTCTCGGAACTGTTGCCTTTCGTCCAACTGAAATTTTGAAGGAGATCGCCGAAAATGTGGCACTTCAGAGTCGCTGGTTCCAAGACTTTCGTCCTTATCTTTTCTTCAGGTTCTATTTTACCTAGTTCTGAAAACGAAATAGAGATTTCATTTCTTTATCTAAAAAAATGTTTTCAAGAATGTATATTTAGAAATTAGCAATTAATAATTAACTAAATGGAACTTTTCGTACCTATGACACGTATATAAACCGTTTTATCGAGGGATTTTCCCGAGTCAGTTTTTGCTTTGCAGGTATAATTTCCTGTGTCCTGCCTGCGAGCTTGCTTTAAATCTAATCTTCCAACTTTCTTAGACTCTTTCACGACGACCAAAGTTCTTCCTGGCGAAAGCCACAAAATATGACCTGGTTCGCTGAGTCGACATGTTAATGAAGGAGTGGTTCCAGCTTCGATTGCTTCTGGAGCTTGAGATATATCAATGCTAAGCGAAGGTTCATTTTGTAATCCCGTGGTCTCCGATGCTGCCAAGTCTGCAAAAACTAATTGTTCAATTTTTGGTCTCCTCAATCTTTTAAATTATAATTTATTTTCTTGATTATACCATTCCTACTTCGAGGATTAAATATTTGAAATTGATAATATATAAAATAAATAAAAAAAATTAGATTTTAGGTAAGGGGTGTTACTGAAAAGTTTAAATTGTTTCGAAAATTAAAGCCTTTAAATAGGAAGAATGCTAAATTTAAAATAATTTTAAGATAACGAACAATTTTGCCTAATTTTCACTTTGAAACAATAGTGTTCGAAATAAAAAAAGGGTTGTTTTTAAACACTAAAAATAGTGAAAATTAAAATTCGAAGCCTTTTAAATTGATATAAATATGAATATCTCTTCAATTCAAATTCCTTTCAAAAGTTTATTTTGAAAGGCGCAACTTTTGACCTTCAAAGCCCTTTCACTTCCATTAAATGTAATTAAAACTTTTCCTGATTGCAGGTAGAAGTGCGAAAAAGAAAACTTCACTTGATAAAAACTTCATTTAATGTTTTAATTAAAATATAAAACTACATATTTTAATGAGGGAAGCTACAAAAGTCTTCCTAAATAAAGATTTTTTATTTGTTTCATGATTCGTAAATTTTGTCAATGTATCTTATAACTTACATTAGTTAAAAACGAAAACTTTGCTCTATAATTGTTTTCTTCAAAATTACAGTTCTTGAAATTGAGAAAAGTCTATTTTACAGAACTTAAAATTAAATAGCCTTTAATCTTTAAATTTATCTATTTAGTGTTTCTCTAAAGAAAAGGCGTCAGAAATTAATAAACTATAGTTCAAATTTCAATCTGAATTCTGTTAAAAAATAGGCTGAAAATAAAAATTTTCTAAAATTTTCTTTTAAAAGTGTTGCACTCAAGTTTTATCCTAAATGTTTGATCTCTTCTCATTCTATATAATAAATATTATAATTAAAAATGTGTTCACTCTGAATGCAACACCCTTAAGAAGTCGAAATACTGTTTAAATATTTTTAAAAAACATAATTGCGATTACGTGTTACTAAATGGGATTCTCAAGAGATTACCGTGCGTTGTGTAAGCCGGAAGCAGGTGAATTAATATTTTATTTGACTCAAACACAATTTATTTAGGTTACAATTTTAATTTTTAATTTATAAAAAGTATATTTTTCAGAGTATGACAGACAGGTAGCTGAAAATTAGCTGAACAGAGCTACTATCGCCTCGACGAGGAAATTTTCGTAGTATTCGGTCCCTTTTAAAGTCTTTCTTGTCTCCGATCAATGTTACAGGATCATAGGTGGTCCAAACACTGACACATAGGCAAGTTGTAATTTAATTCCAAAATCACAATGATCATTAATTAATTCGTTATTATATTTCACTTATATTTCCTAAATCAGAATTAGGCTTTTCTTGGTGGGAGCTGTACAAGTATTCAACTTACAGACTTTTTGATGTGACTCTTTGAAAGCAACTAAAATTAAATAAATTATACTTTATTTGTTTTGTTGGAAAAAGATAATTACTAATCTAAGTTTTTCAAAATTTTCTGGGTTAATAATGCTCCAATTTTTTGCTTTTCATTACAGTTGACAAGGGAATTGGTAATCAATTAAAAAAAATTGCAAATTTTTAAAAAATGTATTAAAAACGTTCCTTCAACAATGTTCTCAAATATAAATTTACATTGCCGAGGACGCATCATGCAATAATAAAAACATCAATATTCCAATAATCACAAGAATAAAAACAAAAAAAAAAGAAGCAAACCTGACAGTATAAAATATTTCCACCACACACAACTATTTAAATCTATTTCTAAAATAAAATACCCTACACAACACTTTGGAGCAACAATCCAGTTTTATAAAACCAAATCAAAGACCCCTTATCTGCCACAATGAATTCCGATGCTTTTTGAATTTTGTTTTGGCCTCGGATCAAAACCCAGCAAGCAAAAGCACGTGTTAATTCTGAGCACGTGGGTGTAATTCCATTGCTTCTAGCCAACTTACGACATTACATCACAAATCCTCAAATTTATAAAATCTCTTTATCAAAACTCCCCTTCCTTTAATTCCCTGGTAAGTTGACATTCCGAAAAAGGGTCGCCGATAAGGGCAAATCGTAGGCCAGCCTTTCAACCCGCCTTGGCATTTTCTCAACGAAAAAGTGTTTCGTGAAAAATTCTCGAGGATTGAAAAACCAGGACTCGAAACTCACCAGCTTGAGTAAAATCAAAGGCGGTGAGGACGAGGCAACAAAGTGCCAGCTTTATAAAACTCTCCATCAGTTTTCGATTCAGAAACATGGCGTCCTGACAGCCGGGTCGGGTGTGAACGATTTCTTTCCTGAGAGTCCCCTTTTTTCGTCTCTTTTGAACCTAGAGGACATTCACTCCTCATCCCAGGATCTCCTCATGTTCCTCGAAAACGCGAAATTATTCCTAGAGGCGCACTGCATAATTATTGTTACTAATTCGAAGCATTTTCTATAATATAAAAAAAGCGAAAACCATCGGCACGCGCCGCGCGTCCACTGAGTTCACTTGCACTCATAAAGTCATAACACTCGCGCAACGCCGGTTGGATTCGGGCAATTCGGGCAAACCCGCGACGACCTAGAGAAACAGGAACAAGATTTTAGACCAGGTGGGGGGAGGGGGTGTTGATATATCAGGATAGATTGCTTATATTTTCCGGTGCAGTATTCCTACACCCGAGAAGTGCATATTAGATTTATTTTGCACTGATAACTGCGTACAATTTCAAGAGTAAACTGTTTTATTTTGGGACTTTACGACGAGCGCGTCGAAACTTCGCGTTTTTTTGAGGTTAGTGGTTAGATGGTGGTTATAGGATCTGCCGCTAGAGGTGTTGACGTCGAGTAGACTTTAGAGGGAAATTTTAAAATTAGATAATTTTGTTATTAAATTAATATAATGATTGCAGAGGAAAAAATCGGGATGACAAAGAATTTTCTTTACGCATTTTTTAACAATAAATTTTAAATAAAACTCTTTTTTTTCATTATTTAAAGAGTGTTAACATTGTTTTTGTTTTGAATTAAGAATTGAATTCCAGATAATCACAGAGAGATAAAATAATACTTGAAATGTCTTAAATTTTCTTTGAATGCAAATTTTATTGTATTAATAAATTATCGTATTATCATAGTGAAAGTACAAAAATAATATATTATATTATAACTTCTACCAATAAATGAGTATAGTTTTTTTACGAGATTGAAATGTTAAGCTGATTGGGTTTATTGCATCTTCCGCGATTTTTGCCCATCCTACTACAGCTAGAAAAAAGAAGTTTAATTAATTAATCATTTCCAAAAAATTATTTCCCTTTCGGTGACAATAAAAATAAAAATAGTAGTTACTTTTTGACATCTGCTTCTGTTCGAGATTTAATAAATGCAGCTTTATCATCTGGTGGCAAGTTAAAATCCTCGATATATGGCAGAATTTTATAGCGATATATAGCAGCTAAAGTGAATATTGACCTTTTTCTTGGCAAAAACTGAAAATTAAAAAGTATAATTATTAGAATTATTACTCCTACTATATTCGGCAAATTCGAATTCAAATTCTAACGTGATTAAATTTGTAATTCTAATTACTTTTAGTTCAGTAGTAAGATTCCAAAAGTTAGGTGCTTTAGCTAAATCAAATCTTCCTACTTTGCGAACAAAATCCACCATTAATACTTTTTCCCAATACTGCATTTTTAATCCGAATTGAATTGGATATCCAAATTCGTCCTTTTTTCGATCCTTCGAAACTTGCGCAGCCCATATTTTGACTTCTTCGGGTATCTCGATATCTTTGTAACTGATTGCACGAATAAAACAATTATTTATCAAACTAGTTTATAAGCAGGGAATTCTGTAGAATCCCGGTTAAAATCAAAAGCATTGGTTTAAAATCAGTTTGAATTTATGTTAATTCTTCTAAATTCAGCTTGAATTCTCTGAAATGCTTTTGTATTCACCAGTTTTAGTACTTAATTCCTCGTTAATAATATGAATAGAGTAATCAAACCATCTAGATTTCTTTATCTTGGCAAACCGCTTAAGAATATCTTCTGGCAAATTGAACTGTTCAATCGTAGGTAGGATCTTATGCCGAAATTTTTGAATTAGAGAAGTGCATGTCGATTTGTCCGGGAAGAGCTAAAAAATTAATTATAATTCTACTTTTGCACAAAATTTGAATACATATTATTCAATTTGCAAAACTATATTTACTTTTAGTTCTTTAAAACATTTCCACGTCTGTGGTGAACGATAATTCTCAATTTGATCCGTTTTAATCAAGTATTCCAACATAACTGTCTTCTTCCAGTCTTGAAAAGATTCCCCCCGTTTTTTGTTAGTAGCTGGCATCCTCATTTTGGCAGCCCACTCTTTCAAGTCTTCGGATGGCTCCAAGGTTCTAAATATAAAAGTTTATGTGGAATTAACTTAAGTTATTTTTGGCAATAATTTAAAAAATCCTCCCTTTTTTTTGGATACAATTAAAAATAATCTTACACTTGAGTAGTAGCTGATTTCAAATTGAGAAACTGTGCTTCAATCCACTTCGGCAAATTATACTTTTCGATCTCTGTCAGAACGTTAGCAGGAAAAACCTTCTGTAAATTGCGTGCTATCCTGCATCGTGGAAAGATCTATAATAAATATTAACCTGTACTTCGACTATAGAGTGTTTGAAGTTAATTCTTAATAAATGACAAAATCATAATTACCTTTAAGGTGCACGCCAATTCCCATGTACTATACGAACGAGCCTGTTTAATCTTTCCTGATTTGATTAAGAAGTCTATCATCATTTTTTTTTCCCAAGTGTAAGCTTGCGACGTAGCTATTGGGTAACCAAACTCATCTTTTTTTTTCTGTGCAGTAACTTCCTTAGCCCATGCCTTTAGGTCCTCGGAGGCTTCTTTAACTTTGAAACTAAGACAAAAAAAATCCCAAGTAAAATTAGTCTTATATTATATTAATAATAAATAGCATTTAAAAGAATCCAAAGCTGCTTACTTTAATTGCTTTGCTTTAATGAAATTGGCTTCAATATCTGGCGGCAATTCAAAATCTTTAATGTTGGACAAAATATGAGTGGAGTATTCGTACATTAAAGAATTATATGTCCTGCGCCTTGGAAAGATCTTAAAAAGAAAATGTCTTGAATTAATATAACATTCTTCTACTTTTTCCGGAACATTTAATATCTTACAGAATTATAATTACCTTTAAATTGTAAGCTAATTGCCATAACCTAGACCCTTTACCTAAATCAAACCTTCCTACCCGGACAATGAAGGCTATTATCATATCTTTCTCCCACTTCTCATACGCATGACTATTTCCTTCCGGATGCCCAAATTCATCTTTTTTCAAATCTTTAGTAACTTCCTGAGCCCATTGAATTAATTCTTTGGTGGGTACTGTGGAAAATCTACAAATTTCAAAATACATAGTTTAAAGCCAAACAAATTTTTTAATTATTCAAGAAATGTGCAATTTAAGATGTTTAATGGAAATTTACTTATTTGAGTAGCAGTTTACTCTTGAAGTCCGGGGTTTAGCAACTAAATCTTCGTTAGATGATCTGAAAACGATTCAAAAATTAGTCTCGACAATAATTTCAAGGCAAACCAATTTTTTAATTATTCAAATAATGTGCAATGCAAAATTTCAAATAAAATATCATACGATTCGTTTTCTGAGTTCTGGTTCTTTGTTGAAATCCAGGGTAGAGCATCTGAATATTCTTCTCTATTATCCACGTCAGAAATTTCTAATTCTGAATCAGATGACTCAATGATCCTACGTTCGGATATCCTAAAAGTTTCAAAAGACACAGATTACTTATTAAAAAATAGGACGATTATTTCAGAAGCGAAATTAGTCTCGAGAAATATGTAAAGCCCATCTAATTTTTTAATAATTTAAATAATGTGCAATTCAAGATTTTAAACTATAATGCCTTACGTGCTCTGTTTTAAGCTTTTTATTACTGTTGAAGTCGAAGCTTCAGGATCTAAGTACTCTTCTTTCATATCCACGTCAGAAACTTGAGGTTCTGTATCAGATGACCCGTTAGCGTTTGGCAAATATTCTTCATCTGAGGATCTAAAGATAAGATATTTATAAACGTATCAACAAATACATGTCGAAGTAAAATTATCCTTATAAATGAAAAATAGAGAAAAAAATTATTATTTCATTGAAATTAATATGAATTATTTTCGCAATTCTACCTTGAACTAAATGAGCTTTGAGGACTGGAAGGTTTACAAAATGTTTCCTCAATTTCTAATTCCGATTTGACTAGTTCAGTTTTTATCCAATGTGTTTCAGTTTCTTTTGCACTCGACAAAGGATTATTCAAGAATGAATGTTCCAAACGGGTTAAAACGATAAGGGCCTAAAAGAGAAAGTAAATTAACTTCAGAATACGAAATATATTTTTAAGAAAAAAATTTCTAGCAAACTTTAATCTATCACGAAAATTAAAGAAGTATTTAATTTTATTTTGAAGCTTACCTCTTTCGGGCATATTGACGTTGACGGTTTTGGCAAATTTGTTATGTCAGAGAGAGTCTGTAAAAGTATGAAAATTAATAAAAATGTAAAGAAAAATATATCAATAAATGAATACAAACGCCCTTCTATTATATCTTTGACATACCTCATTGGAAGATAAATTTTCCATTTTGACAACAGTGCGATTTCCGATTAGCAGTCTGAACATTCTGTCTTTTTGAGTCTTCAGTCTTGAGTCTCCAATGCTATAAATAAATTAAAATATTCTAAGTAATGATTTTCAGTTTTAGATTTCTTTGTCAATTCGAAATTATTCAATTTTAAAAAGTTTAAGTATTAAAGAAGATTTATAAAACTGATGGATTGGATTAATTTATTGCGTTTTCCCCCTATTTACATAAATTCTTCCTCTGAGAAAAGGAAGGAGAATAAAATGAATATAACTAGAATAAAAAATTCGACTTACTAATATTGATCTATACCGAGAAGGGTATCGTATTCTACACAATGTTGAATGAATAATACATCGAAAACGAATCGATAAGTATAACATTCCGATGGTGTAGTGAATGTAAGATATTCATCTTCATTTATTGTCTTTTCCACTTTTCCTCCATTGCTCTAAAAATTTAATTCTACATTTTATTTTAGAACACTAAACCAATAAAACTGAGATATTAGAGTTTGACTAATTGTAAAATAAAAAAAGAATTGCAAAGACATCAAAAGATTAAATTTAAGAGAATTCTAAAGAAATCACAAGAACTTTAAACAAATCAAAGCAAATTCAGTAAAATTCAAAGTCAATTGAAAATAATTCAAAATTTCAAATTTTCTAATCAGTTTATATAGACAAAAATTTTACAATTTTTTTATCAATTTATAGTACAAAATTAAATTGCTAAATACCTGGATCAGATTTATTACATTTCTTAACAATTCTTCGGTTAGATTTGTTAGGTAAAAATGCATAGGTGACCCATCGGCACGTTGAAATAGTGGCGCCATATTTTCAATGTTTTAAATTTATTAATTACATATTACATAAGAAACGAAAAAAAACCCAAAAATATTTTAAAACAACGGTCGATTCAATATTTTCTTTATTAGTTCAAATGAAAATCTGCGTCATTTTGGATTCTAAAGGCCGGTTTTAATCTCGTTATACGAAAGGCTGGTTTTAATGTGTCGCGCAGTCGGTAAAAGATGAGTTCTTTTTGTCCAATGTTTTATTCTTTCTTCCTGCGCCGGGCGGGCGGGCTCAGAGAGGTATAAATGGTATAAATCGTATAAATGCACAATTACATTTCTGAAGGGATAAAATTGTTGGTTTATTTTTTTGTTCAAGACCTGAGCACAATGGTGAACTATATTTGACTATATTGCCTATAAGGCAATATCGGCAAGATCGACAATATGCACCAGCGTATGGCCATTTTGGATGATTACGTTACAACCTAAATACCTAATTGACCTTACGTAACCTGACGTAACTTTCCCTTCCAAAATTAAATTAAGGTATTACTATTTTTGTTTTATAATGATAGAAAGTATGATATATTAATTAGATTGATTTATATTTTTAAATAGACTAAATATCTCTCCAAAATGACATTAAAAAACCTTAATCTTTTAAAAATTCTAAATTTCCGCCTTAGGAAGTGCTGACCTCTGTGTTTCATTATTGACATTAAAAGGCAAAAAATGGCGGGATCAGGCGGGATTTCGATAGATCGAAGTAATAGCCATGATCCAAAAATACATGGTCTCGCCACGCGCAAGTAAAAAAAACTGCAACCAATCAGGACCATCTTCTTATGA
>JAUESI010000028.1:2912516-2927349 GCA_032275145.1 Synergus laeviventris | reverse complement strand
GGCCGTGATTCGAAGATGCGCGACTTTGACGAAATTGGGACCTCTGATGGCTAGACCATGTATAGTTGGATCATGGTAATAGCTGTAAATCTGTAATGGCGATGGCGTCGACGTCGACGGGTGAAAAAGCCGTGTGCCGAGTCTGTCAAATTTGTAGACGTTTTGTCGTCGCCCGCTTTTTAGTTTAGTGCTAGCAAGTGCCAGGGTGTTTGAAAAACTTTTTCTCTTGTGTTGTTATTTCCTAAGGTCGTGCCTTTCTCCAGGAATGTAAACGGTAAGAAGTTTCAATGATTTTGATCCGAATTTCCTGCTTTATGTTAAATTCTCTCTTTCACTTTTGGGCCCTTTAAACCTTGTGTTGCTTATTTTCTGTTATATTCTCGCGATAAGTTTACATTTCACATAAAAAATGTAGTTTTCGGTAGCCTAAAATAATTATATCTTCGGGTATAGTTGACGAAAATACAAACATTTTTGAGGGTTTGCATTCAAGATATACAAATTACAAACTCAATGTGACGTATTATTATACTAACTCGTCGGAATTTGAGGACACCCCAGCTGTTTTGTTGTGAAATTAAATGATTTTATTTAAGTATTTGCAAAATGTTTTAGTTTTACATATTTTTTTTAATGGTTAAGATAATTACTTTTTGTTAAATTGATAATGCTACAGAGATTCGAGTGCGATTATAATCAATCAAAATTCCCCCAAAAATTGTTTTCTTATTTTTTTGTTCTTTTTTTTTTTTCAACATTACTAGTTTCTAAGTTTTAACTTTAAGCCTTATAATTGATCATTTTAAATAAGGACTAGGATTATTAAAGGTTGTGACATAATTTTTTACGTTGTAAAGTTGGTTTTGCGGGTTAATTTATACTTTTGAGTAATAATGACTGCAAAAATCTAAAGCTCTGGATAAACATTTTAGAACTGATTTTTATTTTCATTTTTTCCTTAAACGTCATAAATCTTAACCAAACTTTCAATATTTCTGTTATTTTTTAGGAACCAAAATGTCTCGTCGGAGAACAAGCGCTCCTACTTGTCAAATTGCAACTACCGGTAAGATTTGTGTTTTCTGTGGACTTTCCGAAGATAATGAAACCGAATATGGCAAGATGTACGAGCTTGGACCAGTCGTCACACATTATTATTGTCTAGTAAGTTTTTTAATCTCTATTAATTAAGTAACTCGTCCAAAAATAAAATAAAAAACTTGAATAAAAATTTAAGAGGAACTAAAATAAATTAATATGTTAATAAATATTACTTTTTCAGCTGTTGTCCTCGATGATGGAACAAAGAGGTCGCGACGATCAGGGAATTTTGGGATTTTTATCAGCAGACATCCAGAAAGAATTGAGAAGAGGAAAGCGACTCGTAAGTATTAAGACTATATAAAAATAATTATATTCTGAATATTCCTTTTAATTCTCAATCACAAATGGAGGTAAGCAGCAACATAAAGTTGTAAAATATTGTAATTGCAGAATTATAAATTTAATGTATGCTTTATATAATAAGCATGTTTTATTATTTTTTTACAGAATTGCTTTCATTGTAAAAAGATTGGTGCGACCTTAGGATGCTGTAACACAAAATGTAAACGCATTTTTCACCTTCCCTGTGGTTTGAGAAATGGATCGTTACATCAATTCTACGGAGAATTCAGGTAGGCAATAAAGAATGGAATTCTCATAATTAGGATGCTTTCAAAGTGAAATCTGAGATTATATTAATTACTGAATTTCTCTATTTTTTGCAGATCCTATTGTATCAATCACAGACCGAAGCAGTTAATCGACTCTCGAGTCGTGGAGGATGTCCAAAATGCAGAAAGTACTCTATGTTACATTTGTTATGACAACGTTAATTACATGGACATTTTGAAAACATTGTGGGCCCCTTGTTGTAAGAAAAATGCCTTTTTTCACAGAAAATGTGTTCAGGTAATCCATTTTTCAAGTCCTATTATAAAAATCAACCCGTACCTTTTTTTTACTTACTTATTTAAAGATAAAATTCTGGGTTTTCAGCAACTCGCAAACAGCTCTGGATATTTTTTTAAGTGTCCGCTTTGCAACAACAAAAAGGAATTTCAGGAGGCGATGCTCGAACACGGCATTTTTATTCCCTTGCAGTGAGTTTTCTTATATAAAAGAGTCCGAATTTGCTAATTGAAAATTGTTATTTCCGTTTCTGATATATTCTTTAAATATAACTTTAGGGACGCGTCTTGGGAATTGGTGCCAAATGCTTATCAGGAGTTACTCTACAGGCATAATCAGTGTGATGCAGAGACCTGTGTCTGTCCGAAGGGAAGAAAACACGCGGGCAGCAACGCGTGAGTGCAAATTTTGAATGAAATATTATTTCGTAATTCCACGATGGAGAATTAATTCTAGCTTGCTACAGAGTCTCGAAAACAGAAAAAAATCAGCAAAATTCTTCTCTTTTGGCGAAGAACTAGTTACTGTAACAAATTTACAACTGATGAAAATTACAATTTCAAGAGAATTTTGCTTTTCAAATTGAATAATTCAGCGAATTTTGAAGTCTGTAACAACCTTGAAAATTTGATCAATTTATTATCCCCAAGAGATAATTTTAGGTTATTAATCGCTT
This sequence comes from Synergus laeviventris, assembly GCA_032275145.1. NCBI lineage: Eukaryota > Metazoa > Arthropoda > Insecta > Hymenoptera > Cynipidae > Synergus > Synergus laeviventris. The sequence goes on along the minus strand of JAUESI010000028.1, from coordinate 2,924,720 downwards.
AATTAATTTCATGTTTCAGGGGGCCAACAAAGTAAGGACATTTATGACGTTAACTCAACTGAACAACGTTCAATTTAAATACGATTTTTTCCCCTATAATCAGTTTATATTATTTTATTTTGAATTTTATGTTTAGGAATTGCAGATTAAAAAATCTAACTTCAGAGCATAGAAATCTAAAAACGCTTTTACTTTTTCATAGACTTATATTTTAAATCTGTTTTTTTTAATCCAGTTTTGAAACTTTATCTTTTATTTTACTTTAAATTTCTAGCAAATGGGAATTGGTTCTCTGTAGAATATGTGGATCACAAGGAATTCACAGGCACTGCGGTCACCTAAAATGGTCAAATTCTACTTGGGAATGCGCCGAATGCCAATCAATTATAGGTAAGATTTCGAATTCTTATAGAAAAAAAACCTCTAGTTATAATAATTTATTCTTAATTGTACTTTGAAACCACTTCATCTAAATTAAATTTCTTTTCTTGCAGATAAATCCCCAATTGTAAATAGATCAATTCGTGAAGAAGGTGTAACAGCAGGGTAAAGAAAATTTATCATTATAAATTTTATTATCATATTATCAATAAATCTTTATAAGAAATAATTTATACATTTTTTTATTTAAATAATAGAGATGCCGAGAGCGGAGAGCCATGTCAAGAGGACGTAGGCAGCGACAGCGAACTTTCCGTCGGGCAGAACTCAAGTGAACCGAATGAATATAACTCCGACAGCCGTGATTCCGAAAATCTCCCGACTGTAAAAGTTCGGCCCGGCCCTCTTTCATACAAAATGAAAGAGGTGATGAAAGTTGCCCAGAGGTCAGTTAATTCCTTTCCACAAATTTCTTCTCATTTAATATAAATTTAAAATCTCCCTACCACTTTTTAATCGATGACTTTCGATTTTCTCTCAAACTATAATTTAAATTAAATCAAGACTCGTGGATTTGAATACGAATTGTCCAAGGGGATCTTTATAGGCCTGTGCAAATACCCTAATTGATTCTTTGCTTCAACTTTCGAAACGAAGCTACAAAAAATGAGAATCTAATTCGGCATGGTAGAAAAGAAATATTAGGAATAATTAAACTCTTAACTTGGTGTGATTGATTCCAGTCGACAGATGACGAAAGACTCGAGTTGTCTTGAGGAGAAAAATTCGTCGACCAACGTGACGGATAGTGAGAATGGCGATATTAAAAAGATTGATGGCGAGACAAATACTGTGATTTTACTTGACAGTGACGAGGAGCCAGAAGACATCGAGGTACGTTTACATTTTTTTCGTCGCTGTCGGGTACTGAGAGGGATTAAAATCACCTTTTTGATTTTATGCGACAGATTATTAGCGAAAAACTGAACTCCAAAGTCCTCACAACCAAGGACGGTAGAAAGATTGAAATTTTTGACTTGAAGCGACGAGCTGAACAACATTCCAGAATGAACAAGATCGGGAATCAAAGCACGGAATCGACTGAAAAATTTGATTTAGAAGCTGCTGCAAGACGTAATTTAGATTCTGTTGAAAACATGAGTACAGACCCTCTGATTGCGTCCAATTCCTTACATCAAAAAGAGTCGAAACCGACGATCACTGACATCCAGACTGTGAAGAATTTATCTCCACCGAAAAGTTCGAGTGAGTATACTTCGCAGCTAAGAGCAAATGCTCAATTATCAAATACGAGGGTTTTTAATCAAATACTTACGACTCCGACTCATCAGAGGTTCTTGAATCAACAGAATTCGAGTACAAAATTCGTGAATTCGCAGAATTTAAGCCCTAGGTTAAGTAATTCGGGAAATATTGCACATAATCAGGGACTCACTCAGGAAAGCACTTCACAAAGTCAGAGAACCATAAATCCTGGGAGTTGTCCGCAAAATCAGAGACTTAATGCAGAAAGTACTCCCCAACAAAGAATTTCAAACGCGGAAAGTACTCCCCAACACTCGAGAGTTGCAAATCCACAGATTTCGAATTTAAGGCTTGTTACGAGTATGAAAGTGGTCAATCCACAGATGTTCAATTCGGGATTTAATCAAGGACAAATGAGTCAGCAAATGCTGACTCCGTTACAACTTTATCAGCAGACTTTGAGTCATCAAAAAATAACTGCACAGTTTCGGAGACAACGGCCCTTGAAAATTCCGAATCAAAGAGACTCTCCGCAGATTTTTTCAAATACTCTGAAAAAATTAGCCACATCTTCGCATTCAAAACCTGGAGTTTCAAATGAAAACAACAAAATGAAAACTGTACGAGCCGTTGTGGCGCATGTGCCACAATTTTCCCAGCCGAACGTACCCGCGGAAGAATCAATTGGGATAAAAATCTCGTCGGTGTGTTCGCTGGCTCCGGAGGTGTTTGAGAGTTGGGAAACGGAGAAGAAGCAGGAAGAAGGATCTGAAGATCTTCATTTAAAAAGGAAAGCAGAGTTGACGGGACCATCGCAGGATTTTGAGAACCAGAATTTGGAGAAAAGGTCAAAGGTTTCTGAAGTGAAGAGTTTTGTCGTTTCAAATATCGACATGAAGACGAATGTGAAGATACAGGGTGGAGAAATTAAGTGTGTAAGCAGTGAAGAAACGGATTTGGGTTTGAATTTGAAGGATAGAAGTTCTAGGGAATTTTCTCGGAATAAGGAAGGTGAGAAGAAAGGAACGTTTTTGAAGAGAAATTTGGTAGAGGAAGCGTTGGCGAAAGCAAATATTACTCAGAGTGATATGATGAGTGAGGATATGAGTGCGAAGAGTAATCAACCTTCGACGAGCAGTGTTAATATCACTAATAACTACATTACCTTGCCTCAAAGCAACATGACGGTTTATATGGGAAGTGGAGAGTCACAGGAGGTTTTAAAAATTGCTGGGAAGAAGGCAGGTGATGTGAGTACTTTAAAGATATTAATTAATCGTAGTAACTGTTTTTTGCACTTAAATAGATAGTGTTGGGAGTCAGGTGTCAAAATATTTTAGTTACTTTCTAATTATTCCGATTAAATTCCCTTCATTTTCAGAAACTCGACATTTATTTAATTTCAGAACTTTAATTTGTAAAAAGGATAGCGCTCTACAGCAACACAATATAATATTGGTTTCTAATAAACGTTGAGAAAAATCCAGAAATTGAATAAAATTCAATATTTTAAGCTTAATTTGGTTAATTTTATAGTAGAGGTGTTTTCAAAATGCTAAAATTCTCCCTAGCTTTATGTTCGATTGGATTTCTTTTTAAATCCACAATGCATTCCGTCGTAGTGAGGTTGGGAATATATTTTCGAAAATAAGGGAAAATCAGAATTATTTTCTTAGGTTGTGATGGCCAACCTAATAATTAAGTCCAATCTTAGGCGGGAAATTTAAATTTGACAAATCAGGTTGATATAAATAGTGGTTACGAACTTCTTTGTCCAGATTTTTCCTAGAGAGGGGGAATACTTAAAAGTCACGAAAAGAAACTAGATTTGAAAACCGTACCAACCGTACTAACCAAAATCTAGAAAGAAATATTAGTTGGCAAAAATGGCAACGCCGGGAACATTTAGAAAGTTATTATTTTTCTAAAGTACAATCTTTACTGCTTTTACGTTTTATGCTCTACTGCGCATGCGATTTTTTAACTGCTCGCCACGATTTTGGGAAAACTGACTAGTCCAACTTAAATGGTATCTACAATTTGAAATTCATTAGCGTGCGAAATTTAAATGGCTACGAATATTAGGGCGACCGGAAGTGAAAAAAAATCATACAATATGATTGGAGGGCTGGTAAAGAGGGTCGGTTGTGGTTGCTGGTTGAAATTTTATCCACCAATCCTGGTGCAAGTCACTTTCACGGTTGACCGGATCTATAGGACATTCACAATTTAAATTCTTTTATCTTCTAAGTATAAACCCTGTAAACCCCTAATTATTATAAAATTCTTTTGGGAAACATCAGACTATTATAAAACTGAACTCTCACTCAATATTGCGATATTTTATCAAAATATTTTATACCAAATGTATCTGACTCCCAACATTGTTCCAATTCCTCGCCTTTAATTTCATGAAAAATTAAATGCGTCGAGCCAGATATTTGAATGAACTCATAAATTAAGTATAGATTTATTTAATATTTAATTTATGATCCAAGAAAGAATGCAAGTCACTTGTCCAATGTTCAATTGTATCACAGATGTGTCTGCACTCGTAGAAGAGTAAATAAATATTGTCACACATCGCACTTTGTCAAAAGCTCGAGTGTTATCGCTAATAAAAACTGAAACAATTTTTATTCATCTTCGTTTTTAAACAATCCCTCAGAATTGTTTACACTAGAGATTCTGTATCTTTATTAAAAAATAGTAGCTCGAATAAATATTGCTCAGACATTTTAAAAGAAACTGATATGATGGTGTGGTGGTGACTTCAGCTATCTTGAAATCGAAATAGTGCAGATTCAAAACTGGAAAACAGTTATTGAAATTCTTAGATGTAGGGCTGAAAAGTATTTGTCTTTAAATGTTCTCCCCTGACCTCCTCGACAGTGTATCTCTTGGGATTCTTCTAACAGTGTTACGGGGATGCAGGCACCAGTCCTCGTAATTTCCCCGGACGGCCGATATCACCAATCGTCGATTCCTTCAACAAAGACGGAGTTCGACCAGAAGATCAAATCATCGCAAAAACGGATTCACGAATCGGAAGTGACTCACTCGAAGACTCGTAAGTTCTCAAGTGCAACGCACTTCGATGTGTAAACTGTACACTGTCTCCAACTCGAAGAATGATACAATTTTTGGAAATCTTTGCGAAAAATACTGCGAACCTAGAAATTTTTCTTCACTCAATTTCGGTATTGCACGAATCACTTTTTATAATCCTGGAAGACGGTAGGCGTTGAAGATTTCGAAACTGAAATTGACTTCGCTTTGAGAGAAAATTACAAGAGAGGATTTCGGTCTATTTGCAATAATTTTAACTTTGATCTTCCAGGATTAAAGAATAACTTTTTTTTAGAGAAGATTTCCAGGAATTGGTATCGTTATAAATAATGATCTCTTTTTCCTTGTGTATTATTTTCTATAATGATTTATTGAATGATTTTTATTTATTTGTATTAATAGAGAATTTGCTTTTTGACTTCAAGTCTGCAGGAAATATTTTCGGTTTATTTACTCTTATGTTCTTTTTCCATCAGCAAAGAATCTAATTGTTGGTATTCGCACAGACCTAATATGCATGACCTTGATTTATATTAATTTGTCTATAATTATGTTTTTTACCGTATTTATGCTATTTGTTTAAGTTATTCTCTTTCATTTTAGAAATTAGTGCTTTAACTTTTTTTTTTTAATTATAGTAAATTCAGCGTCTTATGTGGCTCTATCTCAGAAGGCTGCCACGAGCTCTCAGAAAATTCAAGCTCCTGTGATTCAGCTGGATTGATTCCGGACAGCGTCTCCTTAAGTGATGTCAAATTCAGAGTCTGTGGATCAGACATAGTTCAAGTATGTTTTAATTCAATTATTCAATCACTTTTAATTCCAAGTAGGGAAGGAGCGAAGAAAAAATCTTGCAGTTTAAATTTCGTGCCACAAAATCGTAAAGCCACACTTAAACCAAAGCTTACATTTCTTTTTTCAGGTCATTTTGTACGACAAGTACCGAATCGATATCAAGATGGATAATACTGGATCGAGAAGCTCTCAGGATTCAGATTCATCAACACTTCCTTGTCCAAGTTGCTCTGACGATTTCTCTGACTCGCATGACCCCGAAGAAGAAATTCCTCCAAAGCGAATACGAGACTTCGAGTTCGAGGAGAATACCCTCCAGGAATTTCCCTGTACTTCGAGACCAATAAACATCCTTGAATCTCCAAGCACTGGAGTAACGACTCGTGAAAAAGCTGCAAAGATCCGCGTTCCCGCAAAGGAAAGCTTGAATCCCGTAGAACCAACTTCCTTGGAAAACGAACGTCCTAGTTCCCCCAGAAAACTTATCGCAATTCCTTTCTCGAATGACTTTTGCGTTTCGCGTCAGCGAAAAAATTTGGAAAACCCGAAAGACTCAGGTAAGGTTGAACCTTGTCTCAATTGCAAAGTCAGTATCGATCTGAAGAAGATTCAGGACCTCCTTGAGACCAAACCTCATTTATTTTCGAAATGTGACGAGGCCCATTGTAAATATAAAAGCCGAGAGCACAAGTTGACTGGAGTTTGTAAAATAAAAAATAAATGGTTACTAGTGAAATCCCAGAGCGAAAAAGACTTTTATGGGGTCTCCACGAGAAGTAGATTGTTGTACAAAAGTAAAAGCATGGATAATCTGAGTGCATCCAAAGAAATTGGGCCTCAAAAAAGAGAAGAGACGAAAAATTGTCCTACGACTCGGACGGGCCTTCGTCGAGGTCTGAAACGCAAATGCAGATTTTCTGTGCCTTGTAGATGAATGGACAGAACTGAATGATTTTATGAATGTGCAATCTGTTTTGGTGGGAGATTGTTGCCTTATAATTAGATTCTGTATAAACAATATTAATATTCGCTGACATAAATTCCTTTTTATTTTTATGTATTTATATTATCTTCGAAGAAAGCCTTTGACCTTTATAAGATAATCATCTGTTCCATTCTCGATGATCTGTTCACTTTTCGATAATTAGCTTTTTTTCTGGATCAGTTAACTTTACGCTTATGTTATTATTACTTTTTACGTGAATAGGTATGTTAGAAACTTGTTTGATATATTTTTGAATAATATTGAAACTGGAAATGCGACGCTTTTGTAACAATCCTGCCATCTGTCTTTTACACTGTAGATATAATATAGTATGCTACTTTTTTTTTTTAAACTTTGGTTATTTTAGAGAAGAATTTAAAGAGTAAATTTATCTATGTTAATTTTCAGTGTAAGATGGATTGATTTTTTTATGATTGTAATAAGTGGATATTAAAAGGAATTTTTCGTAAAGTCTTGAATGCAAAATTCAAGCCATTGCTGTGTGTATAAAGTAACGTTAATAAAAAATAGTGTCATACTGCCAAAATGAATAAATTAATCTTCGTTTTATTAGAAATATTTTGTTCATTTCAAAAAGGAAGCTAATTATTTATTTACCATACTTAAACATAATCTATTTTCTGTAGTGGTAAAATTGATTCGAACCTATCCATTTCCTTTTGTTCTTCCTCTAGTTTCTTCATTTCTTCAAGCTTTGCCTTGTAAGAAGCGGTGACGAATTTCTCTTTAAAACTTTTCCTCTTAGGACTTTAGGTGCTTGAAGCAAAGTTCCGATGAACTTTGGTCCCTCCTTTTTCTTTTCTTCTTTTTTCAAATTTAGAGCGGAAGCATTTTTAGGCAAGGAGAATTTAAATTAAATATTAAATTTAATAATTTTAATAGAAAAATTAGGAGTTTTGAAACTCGTTATGACTCACAGAAAGGAAAAGATAAAATTAATATTTTTCAATAATTATTAAAGAAATATTATTACTTTAAATAATAGCTGAGATTTATTTGAAACTAAATAAAAAAACAAGTTTCTTAACTGTAGATTATTTTTTAAAAGTTTAATAAATTTCTTTAAAAAGTTTTAGGACTGAATTCTTTAAAATTATAATGCGATTATAATATTATTGAAAAAATCGAATTCTGAATGAACGAAAACAATCAATGTAATTTATATTTGGTATTCATCTTGAGAGAAAATTGTTTACCTTTCGAGAAAGTCCTATCCGGGTTGATCTTAAAAATTAATGGTAATAAACTAGGTGACAGATAAGATTTTATCAATCTAAGTATTCTTGACAATTAAAGTAAGATTATCTCGATAAAATTTATTAATAGAGCAATCAAATAATGCACTATCGAACTATTTGAAATTGTGTTGATATAATTATCTTAATCTGTACATATAATTTATAAGCAATCTATACAATGTTATTGGATAAATAATTAAATAAATAAGGTAATAAGTAGTTTAATAATAAAATTAATCAGATATGCAAATCAAAACCTAATAAATTAGAATAAATTAACAAGCAATGATTATTTTTCACTGAAAAGAAATTTAATTACATTTTTCAAATACTATCAAAATATAACCTTTCCTAATTGATTAATTAAAAATTTTATTTACGAAAAAAAATAGAAAGTTTTATTTTTGCTTAATAAGGATAAATAATATAATATACAAAAATATTAATTTTTACCTTACTTTTCGAAGCAAAATTCATTTGAATGATTTAATTAAGAATTTTTGTAATAGGTGATTTCTATCAAAATAATTCCGCGATTTTAATCCAAATGAATCGAGCCTAATTTGAAAATAAATTATTCAATCAGATTTAATTTATCAGTTCTAGCCGAAAGAGTCAGAATGAATTTCTTATTTGAAATCATACGGATAAGAATTTTTATTTCATTTTAAGATTAGCCTGGATTTATTTGGATATAAATCTACATTTCGACTTCGTATTAGTTCGGATTCATTCTGAATAAATCGCGGATTCGTTCGGATACAGACTTCAGAATAAAACAGTTTTAGACTGAGAAATATTTCTATCGAACGGGATACATGAGTAAAAAGTGATTCCTGACTTATCGTGTTCTATTGGTTTTTATCGTGTTCTATTCCTTTGTCTCCATTATTAACTCTATAAATTTTTTTTTTTTTATAAAGTAGTTCACAAAAGTATTTTTAATCGAGGAGACATGCTTAAAACTCTTTTAAAGCAATTTTACACAGTTTTAATTATCATTTATTTTAAGTGACTGACCTAACCGAATTGAAAATCATTATGTGTACGTGATGCACGTGCAATAAAGCTACAAATATTTTTATTGATAGTGATAAGAGAAAAAGATTCGTTAATTTTATTGCAGTCGTTTGCATTCTTGATAAAAGATAGAATCACCTCGCGTCAAGCATATTGTGATAAGGCTCATCAAAGGCTCTGATAAACGCAAAAATGAACAATTTCAGTACATTGTTTCTATTTATGTTTATCTTGTTCACAAGTTAGCAGTAAAATATTTGCTAAATTGGCGCCAATAGACGATTTCATAAGCCCCTCGTCGCCTAATGTTAAACAAAAGATTCGGGCAACTTCAATGAAGATTTTCTTCAATTTTTCAGTTCAATTTTCTTCAATTTTCATTCCTACTCAGGCCGAAAAAATAAATAGTGAATTATAAATTATTATTCGAATTATTAAATTTCTGGAATTTAATTCATTATGTACAATTCGAAAACTATAATTCGTGAAATTTCAATTTTGCAAATTTTAAAACATCTTATTCTTAACTAAAGAAGGGGTTGGATAATAAATAAGAACAATGATTAATAATAAAGATTTTTTAATAATAATAATAAAATATAATTAATTACATAGAAATTACAAAAGATTATTGTAGTTTATTTTCAATGATTAGTTGTAATTATATAAGTATAAAAATACGGTAGAAAAATATTAGGATAGATCTTATTGTACTAATATTAAATATATATTCTTATCCCTATTGATCCTTTTCTTGATTTCATGATAAAGAATCAATCTGCAAATTCAGAAACATTCGCTATTAGAAATGAAATAATCAAATTAAATCCAAAATTCTTTTATACATATTAAAATAAGTGCAGACAAACCATGGTTTTATAAACTGTCATTCTAGCTTCGATTGTCATCCATATTCAATTTGCTCAATGTGTAAATTCAGCTTCCTGTAAAACAATAATTTATCATTTTTAATTTATGAAAAATATCCATAAAATATATTCATTAAAAAGATAATTAATAAAAAAAATACACTTACATATTTGACGTAAGACAAGAAAATATCGAACAGCATCGTCAACATGTTAATGTATAGCACTCGATATTGAAGCGGAACAAATAAAAAATTCACTATCTGTGCAGGAGGAAAGAAACACCAGTCCACCTAAAAAATAAAAGCATTCGTTAATCTCGAATACGTATTTATTCGCTTTTCTAAAATTTTCTTAAATTTATCAAATGTCAAACGAGTCATCTCCATCACCTTCCATGTGTGCAGAAACTTATGTTGAACTTCTTCATTAATTTCTTTCAAGTTTCTTCTCTCGAGAAATCCATGACCGAAGAAAAAAATGGCAAGGCAAGTTGGACTTGAGAGCATCTGATCAGCAATAGTTTTCTTGAAAACCGAAAGGACTTTTGTCCCCGGTAATGATTTTTCTAAAAACGTGTAAAAGTAGTGGTGAAATGGTCCCTGGAGAAGACCAACAGTCAACATATTTCTCGTCCGAGTGAAGTCATGTTCAGATCTGCATGCCAGTACTTTTTTTTCTTTTCCACCCTCTCCCTCAATTTCATTCTCATCAGGAGTCGAATCCATTTTCATGGAGCGATTTTCCCTGAATTTCGCGCCTTGCTGATGTATGACATCCGCAACGGCCATCATCAGTCCGCAACTTGCGGTGTTGGTGACCAACAAGTACTTCCCTAGAGAAAAAAAAGAAAATTTTGGAATTTATCAATTGTTATAAAGGTGGAGTAGAAATTAATAATAATAATAATAAAGAATAATAAAGAAAATTACAAACCGAAAAGTTTGCTAAAGATGCCCATCTGATTAGCAGCAACTTCAGTCCAATCCAAATTTCAATATTTGATGTCACCAATCTCAAAATGGATTAAATGCTCAATTTCGGTTTGTCCAGAACCAAAATGGAAATAATAAAACAGTGAATTTAATAAACGTGTTAGACACTATTTGACAATGTCTTGATTAAATTGTTCCTTGATCCTCTGACGCTTGTGAAGACGAAAGGTAGGTCTGCCTCGAAGCATAACTTCCCCTCTTGGCCCAAATCGAATTATCCTGCGCGTTTTCCTTATTTTGGATCTTTTTCTTGCTTTCCCTGGAATTTAGAGTATCCGATGGAAGAAAGATTCTTGGCTTTGGCTTGCCAAGTATCCCATCGCGCACCGAAACAAAAATTGCAACTGATACCTGAGAAGCTAGGTGCCTGATAAATAAGCGATTTGATGCATCATACGTCACACTTTGTTTGTTTATTTGATGCTTTATCGCGTGCATTGTCGTCGTAAGTAGGAAGATTCCTTCGGGAAGCTTCATACTATTTTTATCGGCAGATCTTCCTGATACGAATCTAGAGTGGTGCCAATGGATTATTATCGCCTTTTTTTCTATATATTATGATTTTTTCGTCTACTGAAGATTTTGTTGAGTGTTTGCTAGATTTGAGGAAATGAGTTTGGTATTTAATTATTTGTTGTAGTAAACTTAAATACATGATATTATGATACAAGATAAACTTACGATAGTCCCATCAGTATTCGTCATGCCCTTTTTATTTAAATTTTTACCTAAGTTTTAATGAATTATAACTGCTTTTTATATTCTACTATGATCCGCGCGTTTAATTTCTCGTTTTTGCACTCCTTTGTCCTTTTTCTAAAAAGATTCTACAAAATCCTACAAAATCTAGTGAAATTCCTTTATTTTTCGTAAAATTTTCAATAAAATTCTACAAAATATTGTTATATTTCTTATAAAATTACTTATCGGATTGAAATTCATTCCGAACCAATCCAACATTCCGGAATTTGTATCCGAACCAAACAGTTTCATTCCGATCTAATCCGAAGGGAGTTTTCAATCCGAATTAATCCGGGGCCTATTCAAAATCAAACCGAACTTTCAATCCGAATGATTTTGGTCAATCCAAATCAATCCGATTTAATACGATCTCTCTGAATCATTCGAATTGAAGTGACCGAATTCATTGAAAGTCGTCGCATTCATTCCGATTGGACAGAATTGAAAGAATTTCGAATTCAATCGGATTCCGGAGACAGATTGACAGTTTGAAAGTCGTTTGGATTGATTTTGAATTAATTAAGACTGGGCCACGGATTGAAAAGTATTCAGAATGATTAAAAAATCTGTGGATTAGGGCGGATTCATCAGATTGGAATCCTAGAAATCTTGGTATGGTTTCGGATTATATTGGAATCCTTGCATTGATTTCCCATTAAACGAAAAAAGATTCAAAAGAATTGAAAGTAATATATTTATGCCAGGGCTTAGAAATCCGTTTTGTGGAACTTTCCAGATTCATGTCTCATTTTATCCGTGTTAATTCTGTCGATTCTGTCATACTTTATTTTGAGGTTATGTTTGGTCAGATATTTTTTTTGTAG
>JAUESI010000028.1:2885022-2912416 GCA_032275145.1 Synergus laeviventris | reverse complement strand
TCCGTGTTAATTCTGTCGATTCTGTCATACTTTATTTTGAGGTTATGTTTGGTCAGATATTTTTTTTGTAGGTTATGTCTTTGAACATTCTTCATATGGAATTAAGTAGAATTTATGCAAATTTAGAAATCAATTATGTTGAATACGATTGAGACTTTGCGAGAATGAATATAAATATGCACTAAAGTTTCTAAAAAGTACTAAAAATGTGATTTTTTTATAGTAAAGGCAGACTGGTGAAGGTGCTATACTTTATGGAAAAGTAACTTTTCGATGGCACTGCGCGCAGGTCAACATTCAAAGGTATAATAATAAAAGATTATCCCGTCACCTGTCACCTGTGACATTCACTTAATTATTAACAGCCATTAAAAGTCCCTCTCAAACTTATTTTTAACCCTCCTAGGCTTTCAATTCACATCAGTATAAAATGAATTATTAATACATCTAAATTGAAAAAAAATGATCCCAAGGGCCTTACACTATAATTATGTTTATTGTTGAAACCTTGAAAGGCTTGGTAAAAATTGATTTAATATATGGCAGTACATATTATACATAATAGTAGGGAATTATATACTTCCTCCGAACCTTTTTATAAAATCTGAGGTCAAAATCAATATTATTTCGCAAAACGAAGTAAAAAAAGTTTAGTTTTACAAAAATGGCATGAAATTTTTGTAATATTCTTGAGGCATTGGCCTTATCTGTTAATAAATTAATAAATAAATAAAATGCATTAATCTTAGATTATTTCATTTCTTAAGACAATTTAAAGACTTACAAATGAAAACGAAAATTTTTTAAATTACAATAAATAACCATAACTTCCTTACTTTTGAATTTTATTGATCACGTGACCCCTATTGAATATGACCCCCTTGAAACTGTGACATACGCCCTTATCTAATAATTCAAATAAAGTTTTTTCAAAATTAATCTTAATTAAAGATTTTATTCAGTACAACAATAATAAGAATAATAATAATAATTGTTGCATATTCACTTAACATGCACACGATTCCGCCTTTATCAAAATTAAATTTTGTAATCACATCTGTAATTAAAAATGACTGAGAAAAGATAATCCAAATATTAAAGCAAGACATTCTAATTAAAGAACATTTATTTCGGAAGCATTTAAAATTTAATTGAAATTTAGTCATGAAGGGTTAAATTTGTATTTTCTTGCAATGTCCTAAAGTGTTTCTACGACTGCCAGGAGGGCATAGTTTCGAAGGCGCTGTTATAATGTTTAGATCTCTTCGAAAAGTGCAAATAAGCTTAAATAAATTTTTTGGATCGACTGTTAAAAAACCATCAAGAAAACAATGTGGGCCCCTTTCCCAGAGACGATAACAGCCACCATTGTAGGGAACTAGCGTATTTTCAAGACACGGGTTTTTTTCACATTTTGCTAAAATTTCTCCTGGCGGAAGCACCAGGTATTGTTCAGGAGGACAAGGCCCTTGTTCATACGCTGAATAACAAGAATTTGTTTCAGGATAATATAAGTAATATTGAAAAGTACAGTCGCAGATCCATTCTGTTGCATTTTCATCTATTGGGGAAAGAGACATGGACTTTGGACATGTTTCTGGATCCTTCTGTAAATAAAGAATTTGAATATATTAATTTAATATCATTTTTTTTAATGTCTTATACTACTTGAAAAGTGGAAAATTTTCTTTAAATTAAATATTACACGATTTCAAATCGAAAACCTTTCTATATATATCCGGATGGCTTTGAAATTTAAGTTTTTAATCGATTTAATAAAAGAGATGACCACATTTTCAAATTTGGTAATTATTTTTGTTACAATTTTAATTATCATTGCATATCGTTATGTGAAAGTTAAATAATTAAAAAAGCCACTATCTACAAATTGGCAATTAATAATAAATTCATCTTACTATTTCTGTGGTAGAATTGCTGATACTTTTCTCAACTTGTAATGTTCCATTATTAGTTGATAGACCTGCAATTGCACTTAAAAGACTCGCAATCTTAATAAAAAATATTAAAAATTTCATTTTAATCCTCGAAAGATAAAATCGAACGTTTTGTTTGAACCTAAAAGGCAAACTGTGGTTTCCACAAAGACAAATTTATACTCTACTGAACTTCAAGGCAAACCAGTTTATAAATAAAAGACAAAAAGATTTCATCGTTTATACTCCTTTTTCTTTCAAGTGGTGAAAAGAACAGAAAGAAAAGGAAAATAATAAATAACTGAATATAGTTCTATAAGTATAATTATAGAAGAATAATTTGTTTTTTTATGTTCAAAAATTTATTAATATACGCATAAATAAATATTAAAATTGGAAGGCTTATTTGAACTTTGTTTTTGCAGGCTCTCAAGGCAGTGATTTTTTTCACATTTTGCTAAGCTTTTTCCTGGAGGAAGTATCAAGTATTTTCTGGAGGACAAGGTTCTTGAACTGTTGCATTATTCACTCAAAAAATTACATGAGAAATTTTGTTAGCTCTGAACAACTTTTATATGGTTTTTGAATCTCGAGGCGAACGAGTGTGAAATAAAAGAAAGAAAATGATACATTTTTTTGGTTTAAGTAATACTCTGGTAATACCTTATTTGAAAAATTAATGTGGCTATTACTGACTTTAAAATTTAAAATATACATTTTATTTTAATTTATTTTTATTACAAACATAAAATTTTCGACAATGAGTCAGAAAGAAAACACAGAATCTTAGCAAGGTACACCATATTTATTGAAACTATTGAAAATTACTTTAAATTAAAGATGAATATTAAGAGTGATTATTTAAAAATAAAATGTAATCAAAAATTCTGACATTTTTATTTGTCATGGGGCGACCGCCTGAGAAATAGCAACCCGTCATACGCACGTGTTCGCTGACTGTATCCGTAGCAAAAATAAATCGATTTATAAAAGTATAAATAATAACAGATAATAATACATAAATAAATAAAATAATAATCTATTTAAACTATTAAAAATTGCGTTAAAGTAAAGATGAATATTAGGAGTAACTATTTAAAAATGAAATATAATCCAATTCTGACATTTTTATTTGGCATGAGGCGACCGCCATGTTTGTTACGGGTATTTTACTTTGACATTTCTGAAGGGTGGAGCTCGTAATTTACGAGTTTTTTTACACTGTGCAGCTCCTTGCAAAACCCTTTTAAGGGTGAGTTATTTGAAAGTGACTATTTATCCTATTTTACCGAAAAAAATGATCCACTTTCGTCTCCAAATTCCAAAATATTCAAAACGTCATTCTAGTAAACATAACCTTAAGAGGTCAAAGAGGCTTTTTTTTTATTTTGAGACTAATTAAAATAAATTCCTCATAATATAAAATTTAAAATCGTATTTTTATTGTCAACTCACAATACAGGTGTTTTTTGGTTTATCCTAATTTTCGTTTAATTATCATTGCTTCCAAAATTGTGTCATTTTCTTTCAGTTTTTTAAAGTTTTCAATTTTACAATTGCAGGTTTTGAAAGAAAATAAGGATGGCTACGGATAAAGTGACTTTAGGGGATGCTTTATCAAATGTAGATGTTCTGGATGAGTTTACTCTACCTGACGAACAGCCATGCATTGAAGCACAGCCGTGTTCCGTTGTCTATCAAGCAAATTTTGATACAAATTTTGAAGATCGAAATGGATTTGTCACTGGAATTGCTAAATACATAGAGGAAGCAACGGTCCACGCTAGTTTGGTATGTTTTTTTTTTAAATCTTTGAAGCTCTTTCCGTTGATTATTTATTGAATCTCCAGAAATATTTTCGCATTGAACAAATTTAAGTATACTTCAAACTTGAACAACTTCAAATATATTAGAAATTTATTGTTCAATTCTAAAATCCCGGAAACTCGTGAATTAAACTTCCTTTTCACTCATTTTTTAATATAATTTTTTGCAGAATGAGCTTTTGGAAGAAGGATTGGAACATGCGGTGATGCTTTATACTTGGAGATGTTGTTCTCGTGCGATTCCTCAACCAAAGTCAAATGAGCAACCAAACAGGGTCGAAATTTACGAAAAGACTGTCGAAGTATTGGCTCCTGAAGTCAATAAACTATTAAACTTTATGTACTTCCAGGTGCGGTTGCTTTTCAGATTCTGCACTTTATTTCTGCTTTAATATTTCCTTAGAGAGGAGATTTATTCTCCTCATATTTTTACAATCATTCTACTTAAAATTTAATTACCTTTATCAATTTTTAGAGAAAAGCAATCGAAAGATTCTCAGCAGAAGTGAAGAGATTATGCCACCATGAAAAAAGGAAAGACTTTGTATCAGAAGCTTATCTTCTAACCTTGGGGAAATTTATTAATATGTTTGCTGTCCTTGACGAGCTCAAGAACATGAAGTCGAGTGTCAAGAATGATTACTCGACTTATAGAAGGTGAGATTAAATATTAATAATCTGTTTATGAAGTAACGATAACACCCTTAAAAATTAAATATCTTATTAAATACCAATTTTTTTAGAGCTGCTCAATTTCTGAAAGTAATGTCAGACTCACAAACTCTCCAAGAATCTCAGAACCTTTCAATGTTCCTCGCGACCCAAAATAAAATTCGCGACACTGTGAAGGAGAATTTGGAAAAAATTCCAGGATATGAGGATCTTCTCGCAGATGTGGTGAACATTTGTGTCCACATGTTTGAGACCAAAATGTACTTAACACCAAACGAAAAACACATGTTGGTCAAGGTCATGGGCTTTGGACTTTTCCTCATGGATAGCGAATTGTGCAATATCAACAAATTGGACCAGAAAAAGAAAGTAAAGCTAGAAAGAATCGACAGAATCTTTAAAAATTTGGAAGTTGTGCCCTTGTTTGGAGACATGCAGATTGCTCCGTTTAATTATATCAAACGATCAAAGCACTTTGATGCTTCCAAGTGGCCCTTGTCTGCTTCTTCGAATAGTATGAGTCCTCAGGCAGATTTGATGGTTCATCTTCCCCAGATTAGAGAGGATCATGTTAAATACATCAGTGAATTGGCGAGGTGAGTTTGATTGTTTATATGAAGAAGCTATTTTAATTGTTATCGCATTGTAATAAATCGTTAGAGTTTATGGAATAATCAAATTTTAATACAGATACAGCAACGAGGTTACAACAACCTATAAAGAATGTGGAAGCGACTCAGAAAATAGAGAAACTTCTGAATTAGCACTCAGAGGTCTTCAATTATTATCCCAGTGGACAAGTGTCGTCACCGAACTTTATAGCTGGAAATTACTCCACCCAACGGACCATCACATGAATAAAGAGTGTCCCCAAGAAGCTGAAGAATATGAAAGAGTACGTTTAATAATTTTAAAATTAATTTGATTAAAAAATTAGAAAAGTAGAAAATAATTAAGTACCTAATTTTCTAGTTGATTACAATTTCATTTAAACTTTTAGGCCACAAGGTATAATTACACAGCAGAAGAAAAATACGCTCTAATTGAAGTGATTGCAATGATAAAAGGACTTCAGGTTTTAATGGCAAGAATGGAAACCGTTTTCGTCGATGCCATTCGACGTAATATTTATGCTGAACTTCAAGACTTTGTGCAACTTATGTTGAGGGAACCTCTTAGAAAAGCGATTAAAAATAAAAAAGACCTAATTAGAAGTATTATTGTCTCTGTGAGAGAAACTTGTGCCGATTGGCATTTCGGAGTCGAGCCTCTCAGTGATCCAGCTTTGAAGGGTAAAAAAGACCCAGATAACGGATTTGGAATCAAAGTTCCGAGAAGAAACGTCGGTGTGTTTTTTTATAAAATATTGTTTATTTACTACCAATGAGTTAATTTGAATAATTTATTATTTTTTCTTACTTTTAATTGTGATTTCTTTTTTTAGGACCTTCCTCAACTCAACTTTATATGGTGCGAACGATGCTCGAATCGTTGATTGCTGATAAAAGTGGAGGAAAACGAACATTGAGAAAAGATATTGATGGACAATATCTTGTGCAGATTGACCAGTTTCATAAAACGAGCTTTTACTGGAGTTATTTACTCAATTTCAGCGGTATGTTTTCATTATTATATTACAATTTCAGTTTCTTAGAAGTTTACAACAATTTTAAGTCACTTTTTTTACAGAGTTTTTGCAACAGTGCTGCGATCTTTCACAATTATGGTACCGAGAATTTTATCTCGAGATGACAATGGGTCGCAAAATTCAGGTGAATAACAAATTCAAGTTCTTGTTGAATGATATTTTAGTCTATGAAGCAATTGCTTTCTTTAAAAAGCCTCAAGTGGATTTACAACGTGACAAAGTTAATTTTAAAGATTGAATTTGAATAGAAAATATTTTCTTTTATTTTTGCAGTTTCAAAATTACAAAAGTGAAATTAAGTTTAAAATTTTCTTTATAAAATTACTTTGTTGTGTTGCTTATTCGGCATCGAATCATTCTCTTCTGTTCTGTTCTTTTCATGAGAATTGCTTGCGTTCTAAAAATTTATCCGCCATCTTTCTCCCCATGCATTTCACAATTTGGACTACCTGCAACATATTATTCTATTGTCGTCTCTTCCACGTCTTGCCGAAACTACTGAAACTTTTCGTGACTAGAAATGTACAGTCAGACATCAACACAATGAAGAATGCAGCGACTTGATCACCATGGAAAAACGCATTCAGGTATTTCATCTGCTAACAATCATCCTGATAAATCTTCTTGATTTTATTGGGCTCCTCTAATTCTAAAATAATCAGTTTTATAAACTCCTTAATCTTTTTTATTTCATTTTGGAATTTATTTTTTGGCATTATGGTTGATTTAAATTATTTTCAAACAAAAATTTAATAATTTAAGTCTAGATTTTGGTTTATTTAAAATTTTTAATTTAAAAATTAGGAATATTTCTAAAATTCCAAATAAAACTTTTGAAGTTTTGAAAGTATGTCTCAGAAATCAAAATATTTTTGAATATTTTTCTAATTTCTAATACATAGAGTTATTTATGCAAACTTTACAAGATTTCCTCAAATTTTTACAGATTTTGATAAACAATTTTCAATCAAAATTTGTAATGATGTTGAAAATATTGAATTTACTTAATCTTGGATAAGTATAAAAAATTCGCTGGACATTTAAAAATTTTTATTAAATTTCAAAAGATTTTTCTCACGCTTCTACCGCTTTATAACGTGATATGCTAATTAATAACTGCATTGAAATTGCTTTAAAATTGTACTAAAATTGCATATTGCACGTTTTTGCATAACAAAACTCATAAAACAATTGAATGTCGTCAAATTGTGATTAAAATTCCTTACTGCTCTGCATAACAAGATCAGTATTTATTCTAGACTCTAAAATGGAAATTAAATCTAAAATAAAAACTTAATTTGATTTCAACTTAATTTCTTGACAATTTCCTTACAGTTTCCCATCGAGATGTCTATGCCCTGGATTCTAACCGACCATATTTTAAGGAGCAAAGAACCTTCAATGATGGAGTGAGTTAAAAACAAAAATAACAAAATAAGAATTCAGAATAGAAAAAAAAGTTTTCTAAAACGTAATTTTTTTTTTCCTTTTAGATACGTTTTATATCCACTAGATTTGTACAACGACAGCGCTTTATACGCCTTGACAATTTTCCGGAAGCAATTTTTGTACGACGAAGTGGAGGCCGAAGTTAATTTATGCTTCGATCAATTTGTTTATAAATTAAGCGAACAAATCTTCGCTCATTACAAGCAATTAGCAGCTAGTATTCTTTTGGACAAGAGATTTAGGGTTGAGTGTATAACTCTTGGCGCTTATTTGTTGCCTTACCCAAGGGCAAACAGATACGAAACTTTGCTGAAACAGAGACACGTGCAATTATTAGGCAGGAGTATTGATTTGAATAAATTAATAACTCAAAGAATTAATGCTGACATGCAAAAGTCTCTGGATCTTGCAATTAGTAAATTCGAATCTGGAGACATCACTGGCGTTGTCGTAAGTCTAGGAAAATGATTAATATTAATTATCTAATCATATATTAAATTATTTCATAATTCTTAACTCGTCGTCTCGAAATTTTGTTTAGGAACTGGATGGACTTTTACAAGTGAATCGCCTAACTCACAAATTGCTGAGCAAGTGGCTAGCTTTGGACGAATATGACGCGATGTTTCGAGAGGCCAATCACAATGTTCTCGCTCCCTATGGCAGAATTACTCTTCACGTTTTTTGGGAGCTTAACTACGACTTTCTCCCAAATTATTGCTACAATGCAGCCACGAATAGGTAAATCATATTTAAAAGGATTCAAAATCTTTTCGAATGTATATAAATTATTTATATCGTTTTTGAAGGTTCGTGAAATGCCATGGGATACAATTTGTCCAGCCAGTTCATAGAGACAAACCTCCACAAATGTCTCATCATTACCTCTGGGGAAGCAAACAGTTGAATCTCGCCTACACGACCCAATTTGGTCAATATTCCGGATTTGTGGGACCCTATCATTTCCGGACGATGTGCAAACTCCTTGGATATCAGGGAATCGCAGTAGTCATGGAGGAACTATTAAAAATCGTCAAGTCTCTAATTCAAGGAAGTCTTCTGCAATTTACAAAAACATTGATGGAAGCGATGCCGAAAGTCTGCAAACTTCCTCGTTATGACTACGGATCTCCTGGAGTTCTTGGGTATTATCATGCTCAATTAAACGATATCGTCCAATATCCGGATGCGAAGACGGAACTCTTTCACAATTTCCGGGAATTCGGTAACACAATTTTGTTCTGTCTTCTGATGGAACAGGCTTTGTCGCAAGAAGAAGTTTGCGATTTGTTGCACGCTGCGCCTTTCCAAAATATTCTTCCGAGGCCTTATTGTAAAGGTGAGGGTGAGGAACATTTTTCTGGAATATTTTTTTTTATTACGGTTTCTAGAGGTGACAAATTTTAATACGAGTTTGATTTTTATTGAACAGAGGGAGAGAAACCGGAGACGAAGCAAAAAAGACTGGAAGCGAAGTATGCGGCGCTTCAAATTGTCCCTAATGTGGATAAATTAGGAACTGCAAAGGTAAGAATTTAATTGGAAACTTCTATCCTTTAGAATTTTTTATAAAAAATATCATTCAGAATAATTTAAATGGTTTTGAATTCTTGCAGCAAGCGATGATTGCAAGAGAAGGGGATTTACTGACCCGAGAGAGACTTTGCTGTGGTCTTTCGATTTTTGAAGTCGTTCTGAGTAGACTTCGCAGTTTTCTGGACGATCCAATTTGGGTGGGGCCACCTCCAGCCAATGGAGTTATGAATATAGACGAGTGTACTGAATTCCACAGACTTTGGAGTGCTCTTCAGTTTGTCTATTGCATTCCAGTTGGTGACACCGAATTCACGGTTGAGTAAGTGAATTTAATTTTTTGATTTCTTTCTATTATTATTACTAGAAAAACTTGAACGTCGAGAAGTGATTAGAAGAGATTTATGACTTTTGAATATAATTATATTTATGTAAACATACTTAATAATGAATTTTTTCTTCAGACAATTATTCGGAGAAGGCTTGCACTGGGCTGGATGTGTAATGATAGTTCTTCTGGGCCAACAAAGAAGGTTCGAGGCTCTCGATTTTTGCTATCACATCCTCCGAGTTCAACGTGTCGATGGCAAAGACGAAAACGTCAAGGGAATCGTACGTATAATTAATTTAATCGCATAATTCAATTTTTTTGTCGACTCTAAATTAATCTAAATCTTTATTTTCATTCTTTACTAAAAAAATATAAAAAAATAAAACTTTTTTCCAACAGCACTTGAAAAGAATGGTGGACCGAATCAGAAGATTCCAGGTTCTGAACTCCCAGATTTTTGCTGTGCTAAACAAGTACCTGAAAAGCGGAGACAGTGACGCCACGAGCGTTGAACATGTTCGTTGTTTTCCTCCACCAGTTCATCCTTCTCTCGCCCATGCCCAACATTATCACGCTCCCGAATATTTGAGACACGTCAACCATCCATGAAAAACCAAAAAATAATTCTAAGAATTGGTATTTTAATTTACAATTTAAGTAAACTTAAAGAGAGTTCTCGAATTTATTCTCCCGAATCAGAGTCTGGTTTGGAAAACTGAAATCATTGAAAACTGAACTTGAGAGCTTGAAGAAAAATCGATTTTGCTCGCTAGTACTGCATTTTGCGAGTAGCCTAGGTTTTGATAGCAATAATAAGGATAAAAGATATTAATACGGACTCTTAAAAACTAATCATTTCGACTCCAGTATTTCATCTCATCTTAACAATGCAGTATTTTTATCGCATTTTTTATTTTTAAATATCCACTCTAAACTTAGAACATAAAAATAAGGGAATCATCTTATGAATCCGAGTTCTGACTTTCGGTCTCTAATTTCAAAACAAGATGAATTTTCAATCCTAAATAAAAATATTCTTGAAACTGAACGGTAACAGAAGTCAGAAATCGGATAACGAATCGTGTAATCGTATTCTTAAGTACTTTCCAATTTTACAAAACTAGAAACTACATGTACAATTTTTTTTAAGCCACGTTTTGTGATGCCCGCTTTTTCTATTCAGTGAATTTTGTAACGGTGTCGATGACATTAAAGCGAACCGAAAACGTTAAATAGTATTAAATTTATTATTCGAACCCTTAACTTTAGAATAATAAAATCAATAATTAAAGACAAAGAATTACACATTAAAAATTAAGAAATTTTAAGGCCATGTGATACTTACCATGTGAGCATATTTAGATAACCTAGGTTTTTTTCTACAATTTTTACCTTTTCAAAAAAATAATAGTGCAAAGCCGTCAAGAACACTAACACGGATGGCTATAAACCACTATTTTGTTGAAAAAGCAAAAATTGTAGAAAAAAACTCGGGTTATCTAAATGTGATCATATGGTAAGTATCATATGCCCTTAAATTAAGACTATGAATTCAACGAGTAGCGCGGCTACTTAAAAAATTTCCAGCTGGTTTTACGAAATCGTTTTTAAAATCGGCGTAGAAGTACGAAGTGTAGTTGAATATGCCACTCAAGATGTGATTTTTAACTTATTTTTTCTTGCCGTGAAATAAGAAATAAAGAAACTAAATAAAACGAGGTAGCGCCTCTATTTTACAAATTGGTTTCTGGACAGTTTTCCAAACTATTTTCACAAATCAGCGAAGAAATCAGACGCGTTGTTGAATTTGCTACTCGGGAGGTGATGTTTGACTTGTTTTTGCTTGCCACCTTTTATTTTGAAATTCGTGTCCATGTCCTCGAAGTACTTGACATTCCAGAATTTTACTTCTTCGTTTACAAAGGACGAGGACGCGATTAGAGTACCGTCCCTACTTATATCCAGGCTCTCGACTGAGAAATGGTGCTGGCCAACGACGCCTAAGGATCTATTTGGGAATAGATTTATGGCCCTGCAAATTAAAATTAAATTTTAAAATTCAGATTTCAAATAATGGTATAATTTATAATGAAATTTTGTTAAATAGAATTGAATTTTTCACCTTAAGACTCCATCTTCGTCTCCAGTGACAGCCACGTTTTCGGTGATCGGAATCATACAATTAATCGACTTCTTTGTTATACTTGGTATTTCATCCGAATGAAGACCAAATTCGCCCCAATTGAAGAGATACATTTTTCCCCTGTTGGTTGCACTTAAAATTTTTGATTCGTCTTTGAAAAGACCGAGACAGGTAATTTCTTCGTCATACTCTTCAGACTGAAAAAATTCGTGTAATTAAATTTTAATAAAAGGTAACTCTTACAATGATTTGAAATTTTTTTAGTAATTTTCAATAGAGCCAGCTTAAAAATGTACCTGAACATGCATCTTTCTTGCAGGTATATTGAAAGTTGTGAGTGATCCATCTCCACTTGAACAAACTAAATATTTTCCTTCGCTGTTTGTTACCATAGATTTCACAGTTTGCTCCATTTCCTTAAATGTACAAATGGATTGAGTTCCTGGTTGTCTAAGATCCCAGACTAAACATAAAATTGTAAAATATTGTGCTTAATTGAATTTGGTTAAAAATATTGGAATAAACTTATTTAGTCGTTAATATTACGTTTTACGACTCCTTCGTCGTCTCCTGTCGCGAAAGTGTTTTCGTTTATGATCGTCAGGGTGAAAATTGGATGCCTGAAATTAAAAATTTTTAATTTTAATGAAATTTAAAGGAAATATAGGAAGATTTGATATTTCGTCAAAAAATTATGAAGACTTACTCGTGAGCCTCGTCATATAATCTTCTAAGTTTCTCGCTTTCGACGTCCATAAGCATAATAGATTTGTCTTTTGCCGTGGAGAAAAGTGTTGAACCATCCTCACTGAATTCGACATCGCGACAGGACTTCAAATGCATTTCGATGGTGGATAAGAGTTCTGTTTCCTCATTATTGTATTTGTACCTGAAAAGTATTAGAAAACGATGTTAGAATATCTTTAAGTGAAACATAATAGTTAATGTAAAGAAAATTATAAATTCCAAGCGAATCACTTACAAAAGAACATCTCCCGTAATCATTGCTAAGGCGATTAAATCTTTTTGGGGATGGAAACAAACGTCCACTACTGTATCTTCTAAAGTTATCGTAGGAGGATGATCTCTGTACTTTTCGTTTGATCTAATAATCGCTTTTACGACTTCGTCATCCTCATCTTCTTCATTTAAAGCTATATCTATATACAAATGTTGAATAATTAAATATAATTAAATTGATTTGGAAAAGTTTCGAAGCAACTAAAAGATATTTTTATCTCTTTTTCGATTTTTACCTGAATTACTATCCGAGTCATTATCGGAATTATTGTCTTCGTTTTCATTGTCACTTAATATGTGAGTATCTTGGCTACTCATACTGCTTATACTAATGTCGTCATCGTCGCTTGAACTCGAGTCATCTTTCGACGTACTGCCTAAAATATTTAAAACATTGGCGAATTATAATTGAAATTGCCAACTATTATTTTAAGTACCTTTATATTATCTAAACAGAAAAAAAATCTTCGGTTTTTTAAATAAAACCAAATGTTAACAAATACTTAAAAATATATTCTGGTAAGTAACAATCAATTTTATGAATGAATAAAGTAAACAATTTTACTGCAACATTCATAATTAACAATAATATATATAAATGCATGAAATATTTATCATAAGAAAAAAATAAACCTTTTATTTTCCTTTGTTTTCGAAAATATTTTGTATTTCAGACCGGACATAACATCAACAACACATTAAATTTAATCAATTTAAGTTGAACGAAATGCTATAAATGCCTTTGGCTTATCAAGAATAATTAATAAACTATTTAAGCAAGTGTTAGTCTAAAAAAAAAGAAAATGCTTCTTTTACTCCAAAATATTATGGACTCAATGGATTAACTTCACGATGAACATAACCTCAGATTGAGAACGAACTTACCAAATTAATTTAATAAATTTCTGTTGATGGCTTATAATTATTAAATCAACGTATTTGTGATAAGGTCTAAAACCATTTTTTAAGCGTTTGTGGTTTAAAACAAATCTTTTACCTATCAATATCCCAGTATTCAGCAGCATGGTCTTGCGTGTCTAAACTTGCACGTTTGATAGTTTGGTTTGATTGCACGGTTGCTCGGCACCTGGTTCACTTGTTTAATTGCTAACGATCGCGATCACGATTTAAGGATTTAAACGATCCTTCTATTGATTCAAAGTTGTTATTTTTTATCAACGAGTTGATATCGCAGAGAGTTTCGAACCCAAATAATTGATAATAATATTTCAGGAGGAAAATATCGCGTATCTTTCGGTGTTTTGCGGACGAAACGAAACAGACGGTTCAGACATTACCTTGACTACCCTAGTAACGATCACGTGTGGGCAAATCGTAAGCACAACGTTAGTCAAAATTTTTATTTAAATATCGAATGGCGGGGGCACAAATGTAACTGAATCGCCTATAATCCCTATAAGTAATATACTTTGTTTTAAAGAAAATATTAAACAATATTAAGAGAGATTACATTTTTTTCAATAAAATATTTGAAAAGCTTATTGCATTTTTAATGCTCAATATTGATCATTGAAGATAATTACTAATTATTATAATTCGTAAAACATCTAAATTCCGTGTTATTTTCTCTTAAACAAAAAAAAAGAATCTAATAACTTTTTATTAAATAAAAGATTTTTATAAACTAAAAAATTATAAACTTTTAAAGCAATCAAATAAATCAAATAAACTTTACAATTCAATTACTCAGAGGTGAGAGATGATTATTCAATTATGCAAATTATGTTTTGATAAACTCGGGAATTTTTTTTTAAACTATAACTACTGCTAAGAAAATCTACAAAGAAAAATATGTTTTGCAAATCCAAATGTCTCTTGAATGAGAAATAATTAATGATGTATGAATAATTGTGCCGTTTTAAATTAAATATGCGCTTTTTTTTTATAAAAGAAAAAATAAGATAAAATTATATTGAAAAAATATAACTAACTGATGGAAAATTTTCAGACTAAATAGATAATTATCATATAAATCTTTATTCATGATTTTTTTTAGTCAATTAACAATGATTCTTAAGGGTCCAGTTGTAAATAAAAAAAAGAGAGAAAACATCAGTAAAAAAACAATAATCAATCTTCTCAAGTTGGAATGTGATAGATTATGCTTAAAAAATTGCAATTAGCGAGATGTATAATAATGATAGGTCAGATTTGTCGTCACGCTACTGAAAAAAATAATGTGTACGTGCTTTGAAAATTACAAGATGTTTCCTACCAGTGATTACTTAGCAGTGCTTTCAACAGGACAAGATATTTATTCTTCTTGCAAAGGCAAGTAAAATATTACCGAAACTGTTTAGTTATATCTTTCAAATTCTTAATGATTCATATAATAAAAACTCAAAAATAAAATAAATGCTAAATATTATTAAAAATTTCCATTAGTATTATTTGATCTTAACCAATTTATTCTATTTTTTACAGAATTGTTTAGTGTTTTACGTAAGCGTTTATGTGATTTCCAAGAATCATTGGCATTGAATATTTTTAAATTGAACAATTTAAAATTTTTAAATATTTAAAAACTAAAAACTAAACTTAATCGAATTTCAAATTACAAAGTCATTAATTATTGAAAAATCTCGGACTTAACAATTATTTTTTAAATCATATTTAATTTTTTCTAACTCGTCAGGTGTACATTGATTATTATTAGCATTATTTTTATCACTATTAATATTAATATACAAAAATGTTTTTTTTTTATTTTAGAAAGTTATTGAAAAGATGGCAACTGTAAAATATGTCTCCGTTGAGGAAGAGATGAAAAGGAATCCAGAATTGAGAAAAGAAGATTTAGAAGCATTGCGAGAATGGTGTGAAAAACAACCGCACTTGCCAAAAATCACAGATAGTGAACTTGTCATTTTTCTGCATAGTAATTATTATTTAATGGAGCCAACAAAAACGACGATCGAAAATTATTACACATGTAGGACACATCTCCCAGAATTTTTTGCTAATAGGGATCCTATTGGTGCAAAAGATATAAGAGAAGCTATGAAAATAGGGTAAGTGTAAAAATAAAATTTTTTGTAAATTAGAGCTGGGCAAAAATTTTAATAAAAATTAATGTAATTAAAAATTGAATTTTGAGCCCGTTCGCGCCATTTTTGGTTCGTTCGTTTGGTTGATCGAATGCGCGGGAAAATTCAAATAACCTAGATTATAAACAATTTTTTATTCACTATTTTTAACTTCAACATCAATCCTGAAATTTAAATTCAGTTTTTTTTAAGGATCTTCGTTCCTTTGAAGCGTACAACAAAGGAAGGTTACAGAGTTATCTTTGCAAAACTTCTTGATTTGAATCCAGCTCACTTTGTTTATAACGATACGTGGAAATTATACAACATGGTTCTAGATCTTTTTATAATCCGTCATGGAACTTATAAAGGACATATTATGTTGATAGACATGCAAGGACTTCTTATGAGTCATGCTGGACGATTAAACCCTTCGGGAATTAGAAAATATTTATACTATTTGCAAGAAGCTTTTCCAGTTCGTCTCAAGGGTATTCATTTTATGAATTCTGTTCCTGTGATGGACATCCTTTTAGCAATGATGAAACCATTCATGAAAAAAGAACTGATGGACATTGTGAGTCAGTTACACACATTCCCACTATTTAATGCTCACTCTTTAATCAGTGAAAAACGGGTCAATGAATCATAATAGTGAAGATTTTTACTAATTAATCAGTGAAAATCACTAATGATGATTAATGACTGGTTAATCAGTCAAAATCAATTATTTATAAGTAAAAATTACTGATTCATCATATTCTTTTCACTGTTTGTTCAGTTAAAACTACTTATATATTTTTTAAATCAACTGATTAATCAGTAAAAATCACTGATTTATTAATAAAAAGTGAAATTTACTGATTAATCACTTATTACTAATTGACGTATTTTTTGCACTGATTTAAATTTAAAGAGAAAAATATTTCTGCACACAATTTGTTCCACAACTAATTTATTTAAGTCACAATTCTGGCTTGATTTATTTTTATTATAAATTTCCAAGTGATTTATTTCCAAATTTAAATACGTATTATAGATGCACATCCATGCAAACAATGAGACTTTGGCTAAATTTGTTCCAATTGAATGTTTGCCAAATGAATGTGACGGAAAAGCTGGACCAATAGAAAAATTGAGAAAAGATTGTTACGAAGACTTGGAGGAACATCGAACTTGGTTTATTGAAGAGGAAGCCACTAGAAGAGTAAATGAGTCCCTTCGTCCTGGCAAAGGAAAAACTGCAGCTGATTTGTTTGGAGCTGAGGGCAGTTTCAAAAAACTTGACATTGATTAATTATATTTTCTGAAAATAGAAAAAAAAGAAGATATTATTAGTACTCCTGCAAAAATTCGTTTCTATCAACTTTCCTCCTATAAATAACACAATTAAATAAATATAAATATTTTAATGGCTTATATATAGTGAAATAATTTCCCTTCCTTTTTAACAGCACATAATTAATTCTTTATTAATTGTTGTTAAATGTCAATTAAATTAATTAATTCTTAGTAATTTATCAAATTCGACATTTATTATTCTGGTAGTGGTTCCTAATGATGTGTTTTTGATTATTGATGGTGGTTTGTAATAAATAATTTTTGCTCAGCTCTATAAAAAACAAATCAAACAAAAATTTACGAGGGATCAGTGAAAATGACTATTAATTGCAAATTGATAATTAATCATTAACAATTACTGACAAATCAGTTAAAATTATTGAGTAACTAGTAAAAATCGATGATTTAGCAGAGATTTTGTTCACTGATAAATCAGTAAAGTTAGCTAATTTATCAGTAAAAATTGCAATATAATTTATGAGACGTTTTTTTACTGATTGAGCTGTAAAAATTACTGACTAACCAGTGAAAGTAACGTAATCTTTAGAGAATTAGTTCACTGATTGATCAGTGAAAAAACTGATTGATCATTGCTAATTGCTGACAGATAAAGAACTGAAACTGATTTATCAGTAAAAATGATTGAAAAATGACTGATCTATCATTAAAAATTACTGAATAATCTGCAAAAATGACTAATTCTTTAGTGCTGTTTTTTACTGATTGATCTTCTTTTAAGGATCTATGCTCATATGAAAGAGACCACGCATGAAGGATACAGAGTTATTTTTTTAAAGCTTCTCGATTTGGAACCCTCTCACTTTTCTTACAACGGTGTGATGAAGATATTCAACATGATTTTGGATCTTTATATGTTTTCTGAGGGTACCTATAAAGGATTTATGATTTTAATAGACACTCAAGGACTTTCTATCGGTTATGCTGCACGTTTTAGTCCCTTAGGAATAAAAAAATATCTCTACTATTTGCAAGAGGCTCTGCCGGTTCGACTAAAGGGTATTCATTTTATGAACGCAGTTCCTGTGGTGGACATAATTTTATCAATGATGAAACCATTTCTGAAAAAAGAATTAGTCGAGATCGTAAGTTTATATTAAGGCTATTGAATCCAAATTCTGACCACAAAATTCGATTTCTTCATTTTACTTAACAATTTTAAAAAATATTTTAAAAGCGATGTATAACTTAAATAAATTGAATTCACATTTATTATATTTAATTTTATATTTATTATTAAATAATTAATTTTAATCAAAATTATAGCTTTATGTTCATTCGAAAGAGGACACACTGAAAAAATTCATTCCAATGGAAATTTTGCCGAATGAAGTGGGAGGGAAAGCTGGACCAATAGAAGAGTTAAGGAAAAATTGTTACGAGGAATTGGAAAATCATAAAGCCTGGTTTTTGGAAGATGAAGCAACTAAAAGAGTAAATGAATCCCTTCGTCCTGGAAAAGGAAAAACGGCCACTGATCTTTTTGGGGCTGAAGGCAGTTTCAAAAAACTTACTATTGATTAGATGCCTTAATTTCTTTAATTTTAGAAATTTTCAACTTTTAAAATATCGGTAAGGTAGGGATCGGGTAAGTAATACATATAGCCTTAATTATTAAAAACAAGTATGTTACTAGCTGTTACTATAATATCCTGAAAAAA
Source organism: Synergus laeviventris (assembly GCA_032275145.1). NCBI lineage: Eukaryota > Metazoa > Arthropoda > Insecta > Hymenoptera > Cynipidae > Synergus > Synergus laeviventris. Next base: position 2,893,793 of record JAUESI010000028.1, on the reverse strand, counting down.
AAACTTTGCTCAATTTTTCACTTAGCTTTTAATTTTGTTTTAACTTTCATATGCTTACTTAATCCTTTTTAAAAATGAGAAAAAATCTACCTCAGCTGGGATTTGAACATGAACTTTCCACATTTCACGTGTTGTCGTTTTACATTATAGTTACATATTAAGAGCTCTTTTCTCTTTATTAAATGTAAGGGATTGTGAATTAACTTATATGAATAAAATATTGAATTTCAATAATATATGTTTTCCATCCTTAAAAAAATATTTCATTTCACATTGAACCTTTTCTAATGTTTCGAGTTAGAAATTATTTATTTAAAAATATTGGTTGTATATATTTTGTGGTTTTAAAAATAAATGATGAGAATTGAATAATTTTGTGGGAGTGCTAGACAGGAATTTAAGAGTGAAAAAGGCTTAAGTCACCAATAGAACGTATTCGTTCACAGCTTCTTACAATATTTAAGCGGACTATACTTTATACTTTCACTGAAAGAAAATATATTTGACAGTACAAGTTGGTGACTGAGAAGGTAAAGATCGAATCAGTTTTGTGAACAGGATTTAAAATGAATCCTGCAATAGTAAGTGCGTCATTAAATTTATTAATATAATTAATTAAAAAGAGAATATAAACTCTTTTCTCTATTTTCTCAATATTTTTATCTAACAATAAGATTAAAATTCTTTTCTCTTAATTATTATTTCTTTTTTTTCTCTATTCTTTTAAAAACATAAATAACTGTTAATAAGAAAAATTTTGTAAAATTAAAAAATTTGTCATTGGACTAGAGTTTTTTAGGATTTTGACGATATTTCGATTTTTAATTATTCGTATACAAACATTTTCTACTGAATTTCCCTATAATATTTTTTTTCGAAATTTCCTGATTATTTCCAAGTATTTTTTTTTAATTTAATGAATTGACTCAATGTGTGTGCGCGGAAGTCTAGAAAGTTACGAGGACGTATTGGCGTGTCATTCAATTGCGAGAAAAATAGAATGCCAAGGACGTAATATTTAATTACAGATGGGACAAGTTTTGATTCGCATTTTTCGTTTCCAGTTCCTAGAAAAGTGGATAATAAGCCCCGATTTATTCGTTATTCATGAACCTTGAAGTCCCTGTCCAATTAATACATCCTTTCAAATTTTTATTCCACTTTATTTTATTATTTTTCAAAAAGTCTACGCTGGCGAAAAGTTTCGAATTGAAATTCGGAGTTTGTATCCAAACCAAAGAGTTTTATTCCGATTTAATCCGAAGGAATTTACAATCCGTATTATCCGAGATTTATTCAAAATCAATTCGAACCTTTAATCCGAATTGATTCGTATTGATTTGGATTCAATCGGATTAGATCGAAATGAAACTGTTTGGTTCAGATTAAAATTGCGGAATGATTCGAAAAATTACAAAATAAGCAATCCGAAACTTACACTTCTTTCTATGTAAAATTATTTTAAAAAAAAATAAATTTTGTACGCCAAATATAAAATAAGAAAAACAAAATTGTAAAATAATGAGCTAGTTATAACGTTATAATATGTAATATATAAACATTCTCTTTTTTTAATATTTTAAATTAGATATTACTCTTTTTGGCGAGTCCTTGTCTTGGAGACGTTTCACATATTATATCACAATCAGAATATGTGGAAACAACAAGTGTTACTCCTCCGCCACCTCCAAGGCCTTATAGTTTTGAATATACAGCAGGACGTTTTCCAGGACACGTCGATAGAGCTCAAAAAGAATATGGAGACGGTGCCGGAACAATTTATGGTATTAAAAATGTGCCTATTAAATAAAACAGTTAGAAATTAATTAAAAATCTGTATTAAATTATCATAATGTTCCAGAAATTCTAGAACCCAGTTACCGCGACTTTTAGCGACATAAATGGTTCCATGCTAAATAGATTCACACCTTTACTAAAAATGTCTTTGTTACCGACATTATCGAAATTTGGTACCACTTTGGAACTATGAAAAATCTTATTTTGGAATTATAATAAATATTTTAACATGAATACAAACCCATTTAGCATGGAATGAAACCATTTAAATACATATGCCGGTGAAAGTCGATAAACAAAACTTGTATTGTATAATTTTTTGTTATTTTTAATTTTTAAAAAAATTGTATTTCAGGATCTTACTCGTACTTGGATCCAAAATTCAAAGTAAGAACAGTGGAGTACAAGGCGGATAAAAATGGATTCCAGCCTTCTTTGATTAATTACGAAGACGTTCTTACACAACCAAAAGATTCAGAAGCTGTGAGACTTGCGAAGGAAAGGCATTATGCTCTTTATGCAAGAATTGCTAATAATAACGCCCGAGGAGTTCAACCCAACCCTCCAACGGTAAAAAATTGAAGGCCATGTATTACTTATCCGATTCCTACCTTACCGGTTTTCAGTTTTTCGGGCACCTCAGTGGCCTCAATTGAAAACAAACAAAGAAAATTCATTTTAGCCAGTAAACAAACGTTCCTTATCGTTTTCATTACGTTTATCTGCTACGTACAAGCGCCGAGTCACGTCGATAAGAAAAATAATAATTATTAATTATATTTTTTTGATTTAGGATTCGGCAAGTGTAGCAAGGGCGAAAGATAGGCACTATCATCTCTATCAAAAAATTGCAGCAGAACATGCAGCAATTGCAGATGAAAGAGAAGCAGAGCGACTTGCTTTTGAAGCGTCTTCAGTGCCAAATGATGTCAACGAGCCCCTTAATTATTAATCCAATTTATTCATTTTAATTTTTTATATTTTTAGAGTACCTTTTTATCTAAAATTTTAACTTAAAAAAATTTGTAAGTTCATAATTATAATTTGATAATAAAATAAAATTTAATAAAAAGCGAAAACTTATTTTTCTTCATTAATGATTACTTTTCTATGTTCTATCAAACAGGAAGAAATTAATACGTCTAAAGCTAAGAAAAATAATCAATTTTAATGATGTTGTTGATGAGGACAGATAATTTCAATATGATGCAAATGTCAATTGTAACATTGTCATAATTACAGTTTTAGAGTGGAAAATATTGTTCTAGTTTTATTTTTTTATCTAATAATAGGGAAGTGTAGCTAAAATAGATTTTAAATCAAGATTAAAAAAGAATGACAATGGGATACGAAGTGTATAAAAAAATGAGAGATAGTTAACAGAGTCAGTATTCGTAAATCTTTTGTGCAAAATGAAAATGCTTGCTCCTGGATTTGTGTTGTTCCTTTTTCTGTGCATCACTGTAAGACTTTATCTAATTGCATTCGATTCTTACTAAATATATTTTAATTATGCTACTCTATTGCTCATTTTAATGATTTAAATTACAAATAAACAAATTAATTGAGTTCTGTAACAGCGCTATAATAACAGTGTTATGTCCACGATATATGGATCGCCTTGTTACAATACTGAGTCCCATAATAATTCAAGGACTAATAATAAAAATTGTTCAGTAACAAATATATAGCGTTAGTTTTACGAACTATAATTTAAAAAATGTATTCACAGAAATGATTTTTTTATATTCAAAAAAGGTTTCAGTGATCTCAGCAGAAAGGGGTCCAAGAATGCCTGGTGAAAATCATCATCATGAAAATGGAGAACCAGGTTGCTGGGGAAAAGGTCCGGGAGGTGGACCACCAGGCCGCGGTCCAGGTTCTGGCCCTGAATCAGGTCGTGGGCCACCATTTCCTCCTCCTCCTCCTCCAGATGATTCAGATTTGGAAGATGATGGAAACAATGATGAATTGGGAGATGATGATAATTTGGAAAATGATGAAGTCGAAGGTTAATTTTATTTTTATAAAATAAAAAATATTATATTAAATTGAAAAATGTAAACTATTTTAAATTTCAGATGGCGAATTGGATAGAATAAGAGTTCGACAAGGTCAAGGCCAACCCCCCAGATCTAATCAAGATATGAGTCAACGTAAGAGATCCTAAAAATAATAAAAAAATATTTTAAAAGTTAAGCCCAGAAGGGTTATATTGAATAAAAATCTTCGCATTATTCGATCCATTTCTTAATCCTTTTATGTACCACTTTAAACTTAATTCTGGGAAAAAAGCAAAATTTTCTTTTATGATTTAGAACTGTACGAAATTTTCTCAAAATGTAACTACTTAAATGTTATATTTGGATTGCATCCTTTATTATTTAAATATTGGATTCTAAATCTAGAAAACTATTGGGTACTAAATACGAAAAGAATTCAATTTAGAAAATATGTACTGATATACTTATATATTTACTCAAGCTTACAATTGAAAACTTCTCTTAAAAAAAAATCACTGAAACTGAAAAGTTTCTTGACCCAACAAGCTTGAAGATAATATATTTAAAGTCTTCTGAATACACTTACATAATAAATAATAGGGAATCGACTCTTCGATTTGAACAAATTTACAGTTTTGATAGAAATGTACAAAACATTTTTAAGAGTAAATTACTAACATACAAGTCCTTAGCTTTAGTCGATTTTACTTTTAGTTCATTTTAAGTTAGATACTTTGGAATCTCGTGCCTTCACTCCTTTGGGTTTTCTCGAAAGAAATCCTGGTAATTAAATATTAATCACAAAGATTTCACATTTGCTAATTAGCAAGTTCTAACAGATAAAGCAATTTTTTTTTAATCAGGTGAATATGTAAACGTAATTCTTTCTTGTAAAAATCCATTATAAAATACATATTAACATTTGTAAAATTGAAAAGTTTTTTCAACCTGAGTGATATCATTGCACGTTATTAATTATTATCATCATTGTATGTACAATGCGATTGAACTCTTAAAAGGTATTGAGAAGATAGCTATGAGTAAAATTCGATGCGTTTCAGATCATAAGTTCTTTCGTGACTTCGAGTATTTGAGAAAATTCCTAGTTTTTTCTCAGCTTTTGTCTTTTGTAAATGAATATATTTATCTACAATCAGAGAATTACGCTAATGAAAAAATCTAATTTCCACTCCCTTTTCTAAAAAAAAAATCGCAGCCTTTCTTTCCTTTACTTCTTAAGCAAATGTCTCATGTCTTTGCTTTGCTTCATCAAAGTAATGTCAGCCTTTTCCGTCTTATCAGTAATTTTATCAACTAAGTCATTTTGTGAGTCGATTTCCTCAGAAAGCCCTATAGCTAATCCTTTTAATCTAGCCAGCGACCCACTCATTTCGTCTAGATTTTTTTCCAGGACAGCGCTAACTTTATTTGTCACTGGTTTGTATGCTTCTTCTTCAGAAGGGCCTCGAAGTCTAATAGAAGGATGTTCACCTCCAGTGAAATGATTTCGAGTCTGCTCTAAAGAATCTGTAAGGTTTGTTGAGGTCCTCAATGGCTGCGTACTTGGCACATCGGAAATTTTTGAAGCCGAGGGTGTTGGAACATCGATAGATTTTCCACTTAGGTAATTTTTCAAACTACCGAAGACACTTTTTATACCCTGAATGTGCTTCTGACTGAAGCGCAAAGTTGTGTTGATATCATCCAGTCGCTTTTCTGTTCGTTCCAGTTGTTCACGCTGTCTTATTAATTCCTATGAACAAGAAGAATGAAAAATTGGTTAATAAATATGTTTGTCTATTGCATCAATTTATTTACACGTTTGGAGAAGAAGAATACAATTTTTAATGACATAATTTGAAACCACAAGTAGATAAAAAAATTTTTTAAAAAGAAATTAGGGATGTTGGGCACCTTATTTAATTTCTTCATTTTACACAAAAAGTATTAAAAATAGCCAATCGAATCTAAGTATATTATTATTCTATTTTTCTAATAAAACATATATAAAAACCTATAAAACATTAAAATTGGCTGCAAAAATGCATATATCTTAATAATAAAATTAGAAAATATTCTATAGAATCTGAAAAGAGTTTAATCCGAATCATTTGAATTCTAGGAAATTTAAACAGAAACAAAAGGTAATAACAAAATTTCCTAGGGAAATACGCCCCCCCAGGGATTTCCCAGCAAAGGCTTTGTGAAGCATTTAAATGAAACAATTACAATGTATGACACGTTATCTCCATTCTCAATTTGATAAAAAAAATATATAACCTCTGCTGTGGCAGCTCCGATTTGTTCGGAGTCTCTCAAAAGAGAAATGGACCTCTCAGAAGATTGAATAGTTCTTTCTTCAATCGCTTTCCTTTTCGAGACTAAGTCTTGATGATGCTCTTCAATCTCGTTGTCAAAATTAGTGTAATGATTGTTAGACGAGTAAGGATTGTAAATTGGAGAGGCGACTGGAGGCCTTGGAGGAGCACTTTTGATGAAAGTTTCATCATCTACGTCGTCCTCAAGCGAAAAAAAGGGATTTTTAGAATCACTTAGGTAATTGTGGCCGGCCATAATTACACTTTTCTATTCTCGCGTCAACTACAATACACGTAACTTGAAATTACTTCAAACAAAGCGAATTTTATTGACGCAAACACGAAGAACGCTGGACGCCACGCAACTCGAGCTCCAAAACACTTTGCACTTGTTTGCAATTGCACGGTTTGCACAGCGCCAGTCACTGCCTATAAGCACTTTAAACTCAAACCCTCAAACCACTCAAACTCTCAGATCATGAGCTCCAGCTGTGAGCTGTCATGAGTCATAAGCAGTGAGGTAGTGAGCTGTGAGGTCAGTGAGGATCATGAGTCTGTCATGAGATCCACTGAGGTTAGGGTGGTTGCGCATGATATATATATATGTTTTTCATTAAACCCGCGAAATTCAAATATGTAGATTATTTAAAGCGATAAATGATGATGTCTATTGCATTTGACATGATTAAAAAAAGAATTATATAATCATAAAATAAAAAACGTACTAATGAACAATATGTATTTCTTCCTGATTATTAAAAAATGTTATAAAGAGTTTTTTTATTATTTATTTTCAATTAAAAACCCTGGATTCAGTTTTAAATTGCTTAGCCTAACAATAAGAATTTCTATAATTCAGTTGAAAAATGTATTAGAAAGTGTGATTGTCGATATGCATAAAAAGTGCTTTCTGGTGTTTCAGAATGCACTAAAATTATTAAAAATGTATTGAAAGTCGATAATAACAGAATACCTCTATAAGTAAGTTATTGAAAAAATATATTGTTAGTATCGACTGAAGTTGATAGTACGTGTTTTTTTCTAAATAGTCAGTGTACCTTGAAAATATAAAAAAGGAAGTTATAAAAATAATTTTAAAGCTTTTAAAGGATTCATTTTAATCCAGATTTTATTAATTAAATATTATGGTATGGGCTCCACAGAAATTAAAAGATGCATTACTGCCAATTTTTATAGTAAATTGGATATTTGGATTAGGAGTTGTAGAATTTCCTCTCGGAAAGCCAAGATTTTTTATCAGCTTTATTTACGCGATAATGTTAATCTGTGGATATTTTTATCTGCCTATCACTCTCGGATTTGATTTCTGTAATTTTGATCCGGTCCCAACTACTGGCACACATCTTTTCAATGCCATTTGGTACTATGCCATCCTCACGGCTCTCACTTCTATTATTACTTCCTTGTATTATCATAAGGTAAGATTTTATTATAATTTACTCGCTAACTAACTAAGATAGAAATCCTGTTTGATTGAATCTGAATTTATTTGAAACAATTTTTCAATAAGAAAGAACCAATTACCGACAGTAGGTAGGTTACCATCAGTCAATAATGTTCCTAAACAAGATTTAATTTTTAGGAACTCATGGTTTGCATCCGGAGAATAGAATTAATAGATCTAACACTGGATTGTCTTGGAATCAAGAATAATTGGATAGAAGCTTGCAAGATAGGATTATTGGAAATTTCCCTAACACTTCTTCTAATGGGTATTCCATTTATCAGTGATTTCTTTTGGTATCTTATAGAATGGCCTTTCACAAGAAGCCTTTATTGTGCTTATCGATTTCACGTACCGGTTGTCTTCACGACAATAGCCGATTTAAGTTTTGAAACAATCAACCGGTAAAACAATTGATATTTTCATTAAAATGTAACAGTATAATCAAGAATGAATCCTATTTATTTATAAAAATAATATCTCATCGTTTAACGATTTTTTATAGGTGTATATTTTTCTCGATGAAAAACATCAATCAACTTTTGAAAAAATCTCTACGTACAGATATGTTGTTGAAGAACTATTATAATATAACTAATAATAGAAAATATAGGGTTACCACTTTGATAATGACTGCAGAATTTAATTCTGAGAGTATAGAAAAAACAAAGAATTTAATTCAGCTGATAAAGTAGATTGAATTTTGTTTTCTTATTAAAAAATTAGTAGTTATGTAAATAATAATTATAGAGTAATCAATTCTAACAGGCAATTACACCTGGAACTCTCAAAAATTGTTTGGGACGTGAATAAAATATTTGAAGTGCAAATGGGAATGACAACAACATTGTATATTATTCTTATAATATCACACGCTTACTATTTAGCTAGTGCAGTTTTAATGTGGGTAATTATGAGCACATCAGGTTGGTGCCTGACTCGTTTCATGAGAATCGTATTGATCAATAATATTTGTGATAAAGTCACTAAAGAGGTAACAAAAATTAAACATTTTTTTAATTGATTAAGGCCATGTATTAATTATCCGATCCCTATCTTACCGACATTTTTTCTCTGCAACGTTACTTCTAGATTTATTGAGACAGAGATTTGAGATATGAAATTGAAGATTTCTAAAATTAAAGAAAATATGCTAAGGTAATTAAATTTGATATCTCAATAAACTTA
>JAUESI010000028.1:2868026-2884922 GCA_032275145.1 Synergus laeviventris | reverse complement strand
GATGATGCAGAATTGAGAGAGGAGGTGAGAAAAAATGTATTTTTATAAATAAACTTTTTAATAAGACATAAAATTTAGAAAGCACTTTAAAATGATATGTTAAGTAGTTCATGTATTTACTATTCGCTTATTAATGTTTTTCTCTTTTCATTTTTATAGATCGAGCAATTTTCTCTGCAAATTAGTCAGCGACCTTTGACCTTCTCGATGTGTGGGTTATTCACATTAAACCGAGATTTAATTGGACAGGTAAAATTATTTATGCATATTATTATTCATTATTTGAAAAAAATTTTATAATTAATATCTGTTCCCTATGCTATAGTTTAATAAAGCGTTGTTTAAATATCTGAAATTAATATTTTTAAAATATTTTTAGGTCCTAGGAATAGTTACGACTTATTTTGTGTACTTAATACAAATAGCACCGAGGGAACCATTATTAGATGAAAATACATCAGAATAAGTATCATGGATAATATATTATAAATTTTTCATAAATTTATTAAGGGACTGGAGTTATGAATTAGTTAAGAGTTTCTTTTTGAAGGTCGTTATAAAAGAGTTTTCCATGTTTACATTGATAGTAAAAGATAATTAAATATTCATTATGCCCTATAATTATAGGTATTGTAAAATCCAATTGTCCAGTGCAAATCGAGAGCAGTAAATCATAATAAAGTCAGAATAAAGTTATCCACCTAAAATTTGAATTAAAATTTTGGTTTTTCGAAATTTCTCTAAATTTAATTTTTAATATGAAGCCAAAAAAATTAAAAGAAGCGTTGCTGCCAATTTTGATAATTAATTGGATGTCAGGATTAGGGATTGCTCAATATCCTCTCGGAACACCAAGATTTTTTTTTAGTTTTATCTATCTGATAATTTTGTTTTCTGGAATTTTTTATATACCTGTTACCCAAGGATTGAATACTTGCCAAATTACTAAGAGCTGGAACGTAGGTGTAGTTATTTACAATGGTATTAAGTCTTATGAAGAATTCCATGCTTTGATTTACGTAATTATTTCTTGGAATTATCAAAAGGTAAGTATGGTTTCTTAAAATATTGAATAAATATATTATTTAATTTATTATTTTGAATTAAAAATACTGATTATTAACTTATAAGTATTTGAGTTTAAATATTTTTTTTTAATTGAATATTCCTCTTATCGACATTTAGCGATATAGAATAATCGAGTCTGCTCTAATAATAGTACAATACTTAATAATAAAAACTAATATTTTATAATATAATAAATATTTTGACAGGCGTTGGAATCTTGCATTCAAAGAATTGAGTTAATTGACGAAACTCTGGAATGCATTGGATCAAAAGATAATTATGGCAGGACTTTTAATCTACTATTATTGAGAATATTCTCATACTTGATTTTAATGTTTATCTTCACTGTGATTAAAATTTTGTTCCATATCCAGTTAAATGTCCCGAATAAGTTTTATTGCGCATTTAAATCTCAAATTATAATACATTTAACAACCATTCTCGAAATGACTTTTGCAATCCTTGTTAGGTATATTTAATATCATTTAATTCCTATCATATATTAAAATAATAAAATGGCATTCATATTCATTTACTTATAGAATAAAGTTCATTAATTAATTTTGTAATTCAGATGTGTCGGATTTTATATGGGCGAAATCAACCGTCTTTTGCAAAGAGATGTAGAAAAATCAAAGCTAGAAAGTAATTATATAGTAAATCGAAAACATCACAGCATAATTCGTTTAGTTATGTCTGAGGAATTTAATTCTAAGACTGATGATCCAACCTTTGAGAAAACAAAAAATCTGGTCCAACTGCTTAAGTATATGTCATGTTTAGTAAAAAAAAATATATATGTGTACAATTTTACAATATAAATAATACAAAATTTATTTTTTAGACAATTACACTTGAATCTCTCGAAAATTGGCTGGGATTTAAATAAAATTTACGGACTACAAATAACTATAGTAATGTCAATAAATGTAATTTTCTTGACTCTCGATTTATACTATCTATTCATTGGAATTTTAAATACTGAAAATTTCGATTATGCAATAATTTTAACAGTAACATTAATAGGAAGTAACGCCATATTGCATATTATAAAAATTGCGTACCTTAATAATGTTTGTGGAAACGTAGCTAAAGAGGTATTAAAATTAATTATTAATTAAAAATAATTAAACACTTGATAAAGATATTATCTTTACTTTACTTATTAGGCGAAAAAGACACAAGAAATTATTTTCGAACTGAATAGAGGCAACAAAAATACTGCATTAACGAAAGAGGTAAGAAAAAAATTGAATTTATTCATATATATATACTATATATATAAGGTTAAAATAATAAAGTAATTAATTGTTCCAAGATCGAGCAATTTGCAATGCAAATTGGCCAGCGGCCCTTGAACTTTGTTATCTGTGGATTATTTACGCTACAAAACAGATTTATTATAACTGTAAGAAATGAGAGAAAATTGACTAATGTAAGTATTATTTTTCGTAAGAAAAATGTATTAAAAATATTTTTAGGTTCTCGGAACTGTCGTCACGTATTTGGTCTTTATGCTTCAATCAGAGCCTATAAAAAACCAAGTAATAGAATTGGAGGAAACTATCGTAGTAGATCACGATAAAATTTCAAATTAATTGCTTGTTAGAATAATGTCGAAGTCAGTATGTGTTATTAATAATAATTAAATTTATTGTACAATTCTATGCTATTAATATACAAAACTATAATTTTTGGTTACATATACATAATATGTAATAACATAATATTGGCGTAGTTGATATAACGTTACAAGTAAATAATTTTAATATTTTATATTTATATATATATCCATATCTATAGTTTATATTAAAACAACAAATAATTTACATGATTTCGCATAAACCTCGCTTATTAAAATTAAGCCTCTTGCGCCGAATATAAATTTCGCATTAAGGACATGTATCATATGAGCACATTTAGAAAACCCGAGTTTTTTTCAACAATTTTTTTGAAAAAGTAAAAATTGTGGAAAAAACCAAGGTTATCTAAATATTTTTCGCTTTTTCTCGTTTAATTTAAAAAATCGATTAGAAACTCCCGACTCAAGAGGATTAATGTTAACCCTAGTAATTAATAATTAGCATCTAGTTAATAGTAATTACTTGTCTCAATAAAAGATCCAGAAAAGCAGGAAATTGTAAAAATATAAATAGTCTCTCTATATCAAATTGTGATTACTTTCCAAATCGATCATCCTTTAAAACTGGACTTGGGAAAAAGAGCAAGGCCTAAATCTGCAAAGGCAGAAATTTCTATGCGTTTTCCTAAGAAAATTGTTAAAAAGGTTCTCCCTAAAACAACTCAAAACGGAGTTAAAAACTTTGTAAAACTCTCGATTATAAAAGGTTACTTTAGTGTAAACTTTGGAAGCGTTAAAACTACTTTTGTAAGTCGATGATAAATTTCGTAGGTATGAAACTTGAAAGTTCTTTCTGCTTCCTTGTCAGTACTATAAAATTCTCTCAACGAACACGAGCGAACCCTCCAATATTTTCAGATTGCAGGTTCGCCGAGGCACTTTGCGCATTTCCAGTAGAGTTAAGATTTTTAATTAAATTAAAAATAACACTTATAAAAGTCTAAAAAGACTTTCTGTAAAAACTACTTCGACTACTCGAGATTCAATACCGAGTCATCTAGATAATCTATTTACACTTTTGACCAATGCAAAGACATTTGAATTTTTTCAGTTTAATATGGGAGTTTTGTAAATTATTATTTAAGTATTCGTCTTCTTAAGTATTTTCATGGACGAGAGGAGATTTCGAAAGTTTTGGATGTTTAATGCCAGCCCCCGGTTAATTTGTGGAACATTTCTTCGTTGAGGGTTTGGTTGGCTTCTTTCGATCTCATCGAAAGGAAAATGTAACCGCCGATAAATTCGTGAACGACTTTGCAGTCGGCGGATTGACATTCGAAAATTATGTTGCCTTCTTCAAATTGGACCATCATGTGTTTCACTTCCCAGTTTACGTTCCATGCCTTTAAATTAATAGGAGAAATTCGTTAAATTGAATTATATGGTTGAAAAATTAAAATTAATAAGATTCTTATTTGAAATTTTAGACTCTTCAAATAAAAAATGTTCTAATGCTTAATTTAGAAATTTTTAATTATAGAATTTAATATATTTCTAATTCTAAAGCTATGAAGCTTTTTAATTTAGAATTGTATATTGTAAAATCTCGAAACAATTAAATTTAAAAACAAACATTTTGGAAAATTTGAATGAAACAAGTTCAGACTAAAATTTTAACGAATAAATAATAAAATTGAATATAAATTGCACCTTCATGGTGTTGTATCTCCAAGTTTTGAGATGATCTCCATTATGAAGATCCATTCGCATAAGCCTGTTATTCGCAATACCTAGAAGTTCGTCTTTTCCTTTTCCTGTGAACCTGACAACAAAAAGAGAAATGCCATATTCGGGAAGAGATTGCCAGGCTTTGATGTAATTCAATTTTGCTTCAATGAGAGACAAGTCCTTGACGTTGGCGTGAGCTTCCAAAATCCTTTGCACCAGCTGCAATTAAGATAAAATTAAAATTACCTACATCTATCTATTCAAGGCTTTTAGAATTCTCCGACTAACAAAAATCTGAATTCATTTAGAAGATTTATATCAATTCCTACCTTTCCCTTAAACTTCTTCACGAATCTAGAAGCCACATATTCTTCAGGGACAATATCTCCGAGAGAATTGGGACTAATAGCAGGTGCAGGTGCAGGCCTTTGGAGTTGCAAAAATGCAATGATACTGTTGACTTCACTTTCGTAAGAAGCGTCCGCCAAAGTGCGGCCTTTCGCTGCTAATCGACAAGCAGCCATCCATTTTGCATATTGTGTCTCCTGGTAGGATCAAAAATAGTGTTTGAAAATTATACTTGATTTTAAATATTTTAACTTCTTATACTTCTAAAAGCTCGATCTAAGTTCTAAGATCTAAACCAGGGTGACTGCAAGATTTAATTTTTCAATTTCCTTGACATTTTCCTGACAGAAAAGTATTAAAATTTAAAACTAGTTTAAAATAAGTCAAAATAATTTACCGTATCACATCGGATCCACATTTCTGACATGCCCTCAGCACTTGGAACCTCGAGCCTGATTCCATACCGATTCTGAGCCAAATTAACATCTGGAGTAACTTCGCAACCTCGAAGATTGATGGAGTGTGCTGGTGGCTCAGAGCTGTTCATCTCCTCACGACTTTTGTAAAGCTTGAGTTGTAAATCCCTGCAAGTGAACCAATATCGTTTAAAGGCCTTCAGGGTGAAACGCTTTGGTTTGAAGAAGCGCAAGTAGTCGCAGAGTTCAGGAATCTGAGTAATATCGCTAGATCCGTTACTGATTGTTGTGCCCTCTAGGGTCACCTGGAGGTCAGTCAAGGCAGCGTCTATATCGTCTTCTGCTGGAGAAGTCCCGTTAGTGTCGAAATTCGGCTGGGGAACGCTCGCTTGTAAATTCACTTGTACCTGCCAAAGATGAAAAGATTACTCAATTAGTCCATTCTTTCTTCTTCCTAGAACTTTGAAGTTTCTCTATTCTAATAATCTCTATCCAGAAAATATGAATTCTAATTTTCTCTAATCTTCTTTCACTCATTCTCCAATTTCTCGCCTTGAATAATACAAAAATTCTCAATTGTAGAATTTGCATTTTATTTACCTGTAGAGCACCGAACATGAGCATCTCTTCCTCGGTACAGTCAATTTCCTCAGCGAGAAGCTGCCACTTAGCCTGTTCGTAAATCATATTAATCCTAACTGCGTCGGTCTTCGGATTCAAATCGTAAAACGAGTAGAATTTGAATCTCAGCCTGAGGGTATCGAATTCTCGAATTCCCTGTTCCATAATCGAAAGGGAGGAATCAAGCCATGCAACGTTCATTCTCGCTCGTTCAATCAAACTCTTCGGTCTGACCAATTTGCTTCGGACTTCTGGGGAAATTGAACAAGGACTCTGGGCGAGAAATTCTGATAGGCCACCATTCAAAGCTTCAAGACTCATTGTGCTGTTGTTCGCGTTGAAAGAACCAGTGCTTCCAAATCCGGACGAATTGTTATTCCTTTTCCAGGTTCCAGTCTGAAAAGAAATTCATCATTAGCGATTTTTAAATCGGCTTTAAACATTTTGGATCCAAACCACTAACTACGAAATTCGACTTTTTCAGATTACTTAACAAATATTATAATTAAAGACTTTTCTCATCTGAGGTGGTACTCATTTTTGAAACTTAATCATTTTTAATCAAAGATAATTTTAATTTTTCATTAATTGTAATACCGAAACTGGAGAACTGATTGGAGTGTTGATTGTTCTGTTGTTTGGAGTAACTGGAGCACACATGAAAGGACTGCTTTGATCCAAACTTCCATTTGATCCACTGGGACTCTGGGTAACTGGTATAAACGTGTTTGTGTCTGCTGGCACATGCCAACCATTTTTCTGGTTTTCAATTTTTTTCTTAGCTGGCAAGTCCTTATAATTGTATTTTAGGTGGTTCGGTTCCAAAGGTTTGCATAAAGAAAGTTCTTCTGGGTGTCTGATTCCTAAATCAAAAATAATTCCATATTAATCAAATTAAATAAGGATTTAGAAATGTGAAGTGCAAATAAAAATATTGACTGAGATTTTTCCATAAATAAATAACTACTAATAAAAAAGGAAACAGACTATAATTTAATTAATAGTTATTTGAATCTATAATTAAGGCTTTAACCCAGTTTTGTAATTAAAAAGTAGCAGTCAACAGTGTAATAAATCTAAAACTTCATGGACTGTTTGACCTTCGCGTGACTGGAAGAGGATATTTCATTCCTTCAACCTTCAAAAATAATTACTATTCGATCTTTTATTTCATTTTTTTAGAAGACAGAGCTTTTCGTATTAATCTATTTGTAATAATTAATCTGATACAAGATATCTTAATCGGATAACTGGAAATTGAATTTGAAAGTTTGAAGTTAGAATTACCGCAGTTTTTGCAAAGATTGATGACAGCGTCGAAAGTTTTTACAGAAAAGTCAACTTTGCAGTCGAGATAACGCATATCTGGAAGTTGCACCCTGAGAATTTTGTGCATTGGTGTAAAATGCAAAAGTGCATCTGCAGCCACACCATATTGGTCCAAAGTGCTTCTCGTTCTTGTCAACCAATGATTTCGTTCTGGCCACCATAAGGCGTGGTCTGACCAGTCCATTTGAACATCTGTAATAAAAAATAAATAATTAATAACTAATTAAATAGATAGGAAAATAAAAATAGGAAAATTTTAATCAAATTATTATTTTTTTCCTTGACTAACATTCAAATGATCAGTGTTGCCAATTTTGAGATTTGATTTCGACTTTTTTCTTTTTTTGCTAAAATTACTATTGTTTCGCTCTGTACGTATACTAATATTTCAAAAAAGATTAACAGTACAGAGCAAAAAAAATTCGATCTATAATATTCATTGACTAAAATGCATTTTGAGGTAAAGACGTCAAGTTTTCGAAATTAAACTGAATATATTAATAATTATCCTTTTAAAAAATATAATAGGCTTTTTTTCTGTCGGATTCTGTAATTTTTAATACTTTTTTTAAAATTTCCAAGAGTTTAATGTGCATCCTGAGTCGGTAAAATTGAGTTTTTATTGAAGGGCAAATAAAGGCAGATAGAGGGTGTAGACATAATGGGAAATATGATACGACAACCCTAATTTCCATGCGCATTTCTATCCCCCTAAACGAATAGGGTGAATTCCAACGTCAATTCAGTGATATTAACCGATGTTAATCCTACGTGATTTCACGCCAGTCAGACTTAAATCGTTGTACTATATTTCCGTGTAAATGACTCGCTGGTCAATTTTCACGTCCCCTTTTCTCACTAACTTATCGATGACAGAGATGTTAATGATAAATTTACTCTCGCCTACTTTGATTCTCAAAGTGTATAGAAAAAAAATTTAAAAGAGGAAGGTAATTATGGTTAATGACTCTATATTAAGTTCATTAATAAAATTTAGACAAATTTTAGCTCCTTAGTCAGTTAGTAATTTTCAGATTTCGTCTTATCAGAACGTTTGGGTTCAAATCCAGTTGGCGTCACTTAAAAAAAAAATTTTTTATTCAATTTGAAGATCACTTATTCAGTTCATTTTTAACATTTTTTGAAATTGCAACGGTACTTTTTAATGTATTAAGATACCAAATAAAAAATGTCTGGTTATAAATATTTACGTTTACAAAAAAAATGAATTTAATAAATGGATCTTTAAATAATAAAATAAAATAAAATAAAAGTGTGTCTCTGGCGAGATTTGACATGCAAGCTTCTGATAATAAATCCAGAACATTTATAAGCGACCTAGAAATGTTAATTGTCAATAATATAAAAAATGTACATATATAATATTTTTTATTCAATATAAAATGGGGCAAATAATAGGACTTTTCCCATGATTAAAATCACGGGAGTTTTGGAAAAGGTGTCACAACTTTAACGATCGTCACGGTTCGCGTGATTTAACATAGGCAGCAGCCGTAAAAGTCCCTGTTAAGGTGTGTTTAGTGCGTCAAGCCGTGGAAACGTCATTTACTTGCCAGTCGGTGGTCTATGATTTTCGTAACACGAGTGCTTCCATTTCTCAGGTTTAATTATAAGGATTATAATTAAAGGGAAAGAAACTATTTAAAACAATTTTATAATAAAAAAAAGCTATTAACACTAATCGAATATGTTTTATAATTTTAAATACGTGAAAATTTTCAATTTAGCACGGACACAAACCGTTCAATACTTCAGATGTCGGTAAATGTCATATTATTTAGCTTTATAGTTTATTTATCAGATTGTAGAAGATTTCCAAGAATTTCGAAGTATTATAAAGAATTTTCAGTTATTCTGTGCGATTTTAAGGCCATGACTTAACCAATCCCTACCATAACGAATTTTTATTCTGCAACGTTACTTCTAAATTTACTAAGGTATCAAATTGAAAATTTCTAAATTTAAAGTTAAAGCATTAAAGTACGTTTATCTGGTCCTAAATTTTTATTAAAATAAAAATACTTTAACATTAGTTTTGGAAATTTTCAATTTGATACCTCAATAAATTTAGAAGTAACGTTGCAGAGAAAAAAATATCGGTAAGGTAGGTATCGGATAAGAAATACGTACATAGCCTTAATGCAGTTTTTCGAACATTGATGATTTTGTAGAATTTTAAGGAGTTTCTAGTAATTTTTTTAGCTCAAAAAAATAATTTTGTTGGGTCTTTTTGTTAATCTAACAAAACTATTTTTAGCCAAACAAAATTCGTTGTTTAGGCCAATGCGTTATATTGGCTCAACAAATCTTTGTTTAGGCCAACAAAAAAAGACTTAACGAAAATATTCTTTGTTAACAACCAAAATTTTGTAGAGGCAACAAAAAATGTATAACATAACGTTTTTGTTATGATGATTAAATTTTTTTTTCTCAGCAATGCTCTGAATGGGCGTTCTGGCGCGTTATCAAAATAAATTGATCTGCGATTATATAATATAATTATATAAATATATATAAGTCAGAATCACAAACAAAAAAATAAATGCCTTAAAAACAATTATAAATTAAGAACATTATAATTAGTCCGATATTTTATCCACAACGCTCTCATTCATAGAAAATATAAAATTATCTGAACTATTAATCCAATAGAGTATTATTTTATTTGCAGAACAAACATTTTTTACGACAAAAAGAACCTGCTTGGTTGTATAAACAATATTTTTTTGAGTCGACATAAATACTCAACAAAATTATTTTGTTCCTATTACTACATCTTCTTTCTCAGTGGAGTTTAAAAAACAGACTAAATCCAAAATTAAAAGATCTTTTTGTCCAAAAAGTTTATGCAAAATGAGAAGATACACTTGAGAACTTGCAAGTCCTCTTTATGCAGAATTTCAAGACTCGGGGAAGTAGAGTAGACAACCCTTATTCAGAGTAAGGGTGTCGGGTAGCTCAAGGGTTTCATCCCCTTGAAATAGGGAAAAAACCAGTTCTTTCATTGTCGTCGGTCTTTTTTCCATACACAAGGAGGGGCGGCAGCGGTCGTAGAAAAATGAGAGAAAAGAAAGTAAAACGGGGGTGGAACTCCTTGGTTTCTTACCATAAGGCTTTCGTCTATTTGTACATAGTATTGTACATCTTTGTGTACAGTATACATGGCTAAGTATATAATTAGAGTAGCGTAAATAAAAGTGTGTAAGTATACAATACACTATATATACAGCGGCTTCTTCAAACTACCCCATCCACTTCTCTCTCTACTCTTATACTCAGTAAAATTTTCACAGCTGCAAAGGCTGCAAACCCTCTTCGGGACCATTTCCGCTGCGGTCAATTTAACGATTCGCCATGAAAGATTCAGTTGGTCCTATTTGTGCGGTTGCGCCATGAAGATGGTTGAAAATATGGTGCCATTAGCCATTAACTCAAGCACATGGTGGGCAGAGCATATGTCAAGTTGAAAAGTCGAAATTGTAATGCTGCATGAAACCGAAACCTAATCCAAAAGGTGCGAGGGTGGAACCCAGTCCAGATGCCAATGAGATACATTATTTACTTTGAAAAATTAAGCCACTTTCCACTTTACATGTATATATGTTACAATGACAGCATTGAAATTTAGTTGAAAACTGCAACATCATGTAACGCATAAACTTCCAATATCGAAGTTCCCATCAGTTAACAGTCTTTCTTCTGCAAAACACATGTTTTCTCTTGAAATAACAATATTTCTCATCATTTTTTCAACGCAGAACTTAAATCACGAACAAGTGTGAAGCACGTGAAGCCAATATAAACGTAAGAATTTGGACACACGTGTTCCGGATACGAAATCGGGACGCCAACGGAAGTGGAAAACATCTTTTGAAAATATGTTGCACTTCGACTGATGCAGTTCCAAGATAATAAAAATACTAATGAGAGTGAAGCAAATCTGTATGTATAATAATTGATTAAAGTTATGTACAGTAAAGCTGCCATTTATGTGTACTCTTCTGCGTCTGACAGACGTTTTTCTGCCTCCTTTAAAAATATTCAAATGCAAAATTCGCATCTGTATTCGAAGATAAATGTGCAGGGATGAATATTACACATGTGAATCCGACATGACAACATAAGTCTGTCTGAACTTCGAGGAGGCCAAGCCTCAGGGCACAAGTTCCATTGTGCAGCTGCAATCTATAAATATGATCGCGACGCGTTAAACGCCACCGACGCTGTTCGCGCCAACGTCCGTGACATTCTTTTTATTTACTTACTTTTTTTAAGGCTAACTGCAATTCTCCGCAAATACGTAACTGTAAATGCAATTCGCATACCTTGCGTAATGTTTTGCTTAACATGAAGTCTCATTTTTAGAGATGATGCATATATAGTGAATCCCAAAAAATCAAAATTATGTTGTCAACTGCTCTTCCATTGTACAAATTCATCCACTTTTGGATGAGCATTGGATATATATATTTTAAGTAATGATGACATTTAATATATGACATTTAATATATGATATTTAATACTTTTCGATCTCATATCTCACGCATGATAAAAATTTTCTCTCTCACTCTTTTGCTCAAGAATCTAATGCAATACGACAAGTAGATTCCCAGAGATATACAATCTTTGTCGGCCTTTCCGAGAGAATATCCCTTCGCTCTAGAAAATAAAGGGAGGTCAAAAGTCACTTTTTTGAAAGTGAAAACAGTTCCAATATTTCATGAGATACTTCAGCATAATATCTCAACTCCCATCGATTCGGGTCGTTTTTTTGCATTGCAAATGACAGAGTTGAAACTTTCAGGATTTTTTATGATTATTGGGTAATGAATAAAATATGTTTAGGAGCTTTATATGGTAAATAAACAGTGAAGAAGTATTTACAGAGTGTCTGCTAAATTTTGCCTGCTACGAAATTCCCGAACAATTCCTATATTATTCCAGCTTATAAATATAAAGTCCTTCCTATACGATAGAATCAACATAATATACAATTGTACATATAATTATCAATTTATTGCATTTTAATAATTTATGAGAATTAAAATTTTAAGTGATATGGTGATTTTTTAAATAAAACAGGTGAGAAATAGGTTTCAGAAGAGTTTCAAGATTTTCTTAAGATTTCCAGGCATTTTTAATCAGATATTTAAAGGAATTTAGGATATTTTAAGTAATTTTAGGTAATTTCAAAAAATTTTTAAGAACTCAAAGAAGTTTTGAGATTTTCGAGAGATTTCATAAGATTTCAAAACATTTGGATGATTTTAGAGAATTTCAAGATTTAAAATGATTTCACGTGATTTTATTAAGTTTCCAAAGTCTTAAATAACAAAGTAAAAAAAAACCAATTGTGCCATAATTTTGGGCTTCTGAATTTCGGAAAAACCGACTCTCCAAAAACAACCCTTAGGTTCCAACTTCAATCCTTTTTGGCCACGCAGACATAACATTGCTGAAAAATAATTTTTTTTACTTTTTGCAAAGGAAATAGAGTCTCTGATTTTTGGGCTCTATTCCATCATGCAAAAATCTACCCCCATATTGCCACGTAACAAAACTCAGAATTGGTATATTTCAGGAGCACAAAAATCAGAAACTATATTTCCTTTGCAAAAAGTTTAAAAAAATTATTTTTCAGCAATTTTATGTCTGCGTGACCAAAGAGGGTCGAGTTTGGAATATAAGGGTTGTTTTTGGAGAGTCGGTTTTTGCGGAATTCAGAAGCCAAAAATTATGGAACAATTGATTTTTTTTACATTATTATTTAAGACCACAGCACACCTCCATAGCAAAATTGATTTTTTGAAAAAAGGATAGGAGCTAAAAAATCTTTATTTGTGCCCAAAAAAACCCCAAAATTATGACGTATTCGGAATTTAGAAATTCGTTTGTGGAGGTGCTATAAGCTGGGACCTTCCAAGGTATTAAAGTTGATTCCGTATTGGGAGTAAGAAAAACAATTCTAAAATGATTTTCAATGACACACGGCTTTTATAATTTTGTCCAAATAGGTCAGTGGAGGAAAATTGTTCTGCGATCGACAGAAAGTGTTCTTTGCATAACAATGAGTTACGGTGCATCGTCTAGGAGTGGCACGCTGACACACTAACCAAAGGCGATGCTTCCTTCCCTTGTCTGGCTCATCGCACGAGTGCGACCTTATATACTATACTCGACAAAACCGGAAGTGCGCGATTCCTCGCCAAGTTTCATGACCCACGAGTCATCGCATTCAACAACAATTGCTCTCTCTTTTTGTCCTTCTCTTTTACAATTAAATATAAGAGGATCGTGCTTAATAAATCTCCAATTCGCCATATATCTATTCTCTTAATCACTCTTTTGTTCTTCTCGAGATGTTATTCAAGAAGATTTTTTTTGGGTTTGACAGGCCATTTGTAATCGGAAAATGCGTGGGAGCGTTCAGAGACTCGACGAGGTAATTACAGATAATTACAGATAATTAGAGAGAATTTCTATTTCTATATTAAATATATGCATAAAATTGTGCATACTTTGTGATATAACTTTACTTAGGGTATAAAAATCGATTTGAAAAAAATAAAGCAGTATCAAGTGACAAATGAGAAGATTCATTCATTTTGAGATTGTCTATATAAATGTTATAGTTTCATTTCCTAGACCTCTCGGTGGCAACGACCTCAAAATTTGCATGCAACTCTATTTATAAGCGCAAAACGAATTCAGACATACATCTCACTCGAAGTTATGACTTCTACTTCTCTACAGTTTAATTTCTATTTTGAAATTTACATTAAGCATTCTGTATTCACAGAAAATTATAATTTTAGAACCTGTTCAAAAAATAATCCCTCCAAATTTTGCATATAGTGATACTTTAT
Source organism: Synergus laeviventris (assembly GCA_032275145.1). Taxonomy (NCBI): domain Eukaryota; kingdom Metazoa; phylum Arthropoda; class Insecta; order Hymenoptera; family Cynipidae; genus Synergus; species Synergus laeviventris. Next base: position 2,870,943 of record JAUESI010000028.1, on the reverse strand, counting down.
GTAGAATAGTATGATGCGAAATAAAGAATGCCAGACAGACAGGCAGGAATCTTTTCAAAAGGGAATTATAATTAAAATAAGAATATTCAAGAGATATACATTATCTGTGATGTTTGCTTCATTAGTTAAGTCTCTCTTCGATAAAAAAATTAGCAGTCGCTTCAGTCTTTGCCAATCGATGACATAAGTGGAATTTTTTCATTTTTTATCGCAGAAAAGAGCTGATAAATGAGAAGAATCGAATAATAGGTATTTTTACATTTTCCCATCATTTTTATATTTGTTTCTGAAACCGGTTCTTCCATATGTAAGAGCACACTTAATATTGTGAAATAACTTGTGATTGGTTATTTTACTTTCTTTACGATTGATTTCAGTAATTCGTTAATGTCTGGATTAACAGCGATTTAAAAGGAAAACACAGAACCAGAAGCTGAAAGGAATTTTTTAAACACTTGGAAAGCAGCTGTAGGTTTAAATTTTAACGTCTGTCTGGCATCATCATCACGAAACGAATTTAATTTACTCTACGTTCTCGATGAATGACGCAAGAAAGAGAGGGAAATATCGAAAGTGGTAAATGAAAGAGATAAATAATAAACATTTCTGTACGAAAGAGTAAAGGAGCAAAGAATCTCCAGATGTGGGGCCAGTTTGCAGCCATTTCGTTTTTTTTGTATAAATATTTACGTTTTATATATAACAGAGCTTTGAAAAATTTAGCAAAAAAGTGAAAGAAAAAACTGAAACGAATTTGAAAAAAGATTATTTTTTGAATGTAATTGCAATACGGAAAATACCTTCAAGAGATTTAGATATTTAAAAAGATATCTAGATATTTAAAAAGATTTTAAGGGATTTCAAGGGATTTTTTTAGGAATTTGAAGGGTTTTCAAAAAATTTCACAGAAATTCAAAGTTTCAAAACATTATAAGTGATTATAAGGAATTTGTCATTTCAAAGAATTACTATGGATTTGATAGGATTTAAAAATATTTAGAATGATTTTAAGAGATTTCATATGATTTTAAAAAACTTCAAAAGCAGGGCAAAATTAGAAAATTTTCATAAAATGGGCCAAATCTTTTTACTCGGGGGTTTTAGGAGTCGCTGATTATGTCAAAATATACGATGTCAAAAATGTTTAAAACAAAATAGCAGATATAATATATGGCGAACGAGTGAACTTAATAAATTTTGTAATCTTTTCAAAATCGATATAAATGCGTATAATTTAAATATCGGTAAATTAGGGATCGGAAGTAATACATGGCCTTAATGCAGTTTCAATTATCCTTTCATTAAGACCACACTTGAGCCATCCGGTTCCATATAAAAGCACCCTTTGATTTCTGAGCGATTAAAAAATCATCTGGGGTTTGAAAACGAAAAACAGAGTGCCCTCTTCAAGTGCACCGCATGGCGTCGGCTTGTCACGTGCCTCCCGTATACATAAAACATTGTACCCCCCACAATTACACATATTCGTAAATAAAAAACACACGTGGGCATTAACATGATATCGGGTAAAGTACTTAATGAAAGAAGAAAAATAAAAAAAAACGCCCCAGGCGGTTGCCTTATACACAAGTCGTTATATATATCCAACAATATTGAAAATATAATGGGCTTTCTACTTTAAAATTTCAAATAAAGAAAATATAAAAAGGGTGCGCTTATCAAAAACCAGGCGATTCGTATTATTCGCAATATTAAAAATATAATGGGCTGTATAAAATAAGAAAAACAAAAAGAGGGTGGAGGGTCTGCAATCGAGAGAATTTCTATAAGTAGAGGGATCGCTTTTCTTATTTATCACGAAGGGGTTGTTCCCTACCCCAAGCTGTTAAAATATTTTCGTGTTTGTGTTCCTGAAAATCGTTGAAGTTTATACTTAAAATGTTTGTCTAGAAATTTTCTAATTTTGAAGTGGTATAGTGATGGTAATTGATATTTTTTTTTTAGTATAATGGACTAATAATTGATGTGCTTCCTATAGATGCATCTGCGAAGGGAAAATAGGCTTTACATACTTTTAGAAAATTTTCATTGTTCTCGGGATTTTACACAAAGGGCACAGGGAAACTTGGAAGAATATAAAAAATAGGGGAAGGGATTATGGGGGGGGCACGCGATGTCAACAAGGACCTGAAGTGCAAAGGGTGCACTCGACATGTTTGTGAAACCACCCCTCACATCCTCAAACCCCCCCCCCCGCCTTTTCTGCATTGTCGAGCCACCCTCATAAAATCCGTAAGACCCTCGTGGACAAAATCCCTTTGGTCCAAAGCTGGAAGATTCTGTTTCCAGAAAAGTGCTTGTTGACTTTGTATATAGAAGAAAACAAAAATTTCTCATATTACGAACTGCAATCTGTTTCTTCATTTGTTTCTTCTTATTATGTTTCTTGCTTTCATTTTATTAATGCAGTAATTTAATAATTAATGCAGTTTAAAATCCTTTGATATTCCATAGGCAAAGTCACATGAAATCATTTAAATTCCACGACAAATTTCAAAATCCCTTAAAATGCATTACATTTTTTTTAATTTCATGTAACATGAGGAACTTTAAAATTTCTAGAAACTTTTTAAAAATCTTTTACATTTCGCTGAAATCATTTAAATTATCTTCGACATTTTAAAATTCCTTAAAATTCAGAAAAAATTCAACAACATTTAAAATCTATTAAACTCTCATAAAATTTCATATATAAACCTTTAAAATTTCAAAAAGTCTTATAAAAATCTCTTGAAATTTTTTGAGGAACTTTAAAATTTACCTAGAAACTTTTCTAAAATCTTTTAAAATTGAAACTCGACGAAAATATAAAAAATATCTACGAAAGAAACTTGCAATGTCTATTGTTATTTTTAATTGGTACAACATTTCTGGTACATTTTAAAATATACTGAAA